>JARVZY010009677.1:0-22061 GCA_030686995.1 Artemisia argyi
CATGAGCGGCACTGTCTTCCGAACCATGAGACATATCACAACCTACAGCACAACCGAAAAATATCTTAAGCACTGGTTTTTGTGAAATAAATGACGTTTAACAAAATTTTACAATAGTACTTGAAGAAAATCTAGTTTTACAGAACATACCTTGCTGAAGTACCCAGCTAGTAAGGCACTATGAGAACGAGTTGGTTCCAGGAATGAGAAAAGTAAATTCATTAGCTGCAAGTTTGGGTTTAAAAAGAAGGAATTAGAGACATGAATTTTCGTAAACCTCACTAGATACTACTAGAAAATCAGAATACTAATGTGTACCTCCTCTTCTTCCACTAAAGTTTTGAAGATCACATCAATTTCGCAAGTAAAGATCTCACATGCAATGAACGGGAACCTAAACATGTAAAAATATTATCAACTTCACTCCAGATGTTATATAGGCTTAGAAAAGCCTAAATAATGAATAATGACCTACTTGAAAATACGTTTGCTATCAGCATCCTCTTGAGGTTCCTCGATGATATATCGCAGTAATTGCTCAACCTGAGCTCGGTCCCGCAAGCTGGAAAACAAACACCCATCATCCTAATTAATTACAGTAATAATCTATATAAATATTTGAAAGTAGTATTATGGGAGGCATCAGATATAGCAATGACAAATAGATGATGTCTTTAAATTGTAAATACTAATAAAAGTCGAATTACAAGTTGATAAGGCGACTATTTAAAGCTTTGCATTCTTGAATGATATCTTCCTCGTCCAAGAGCTCTTCCAATGTGAAATTCTCCTTGTCCAAGATAGACTCGACCTAAACATACAAAACAACACATCAGGAATAAAAACCGAATAATGAAGTTAAACGCTGCAAGCCCAATACAATTTTATATCTAATTGAACTCGTTTCCTCTTATTACAAAAAGAAACAGCAATTGATGATACTCTAACTCCTCAATTCAAACATATCTTCCATATAATACCATAAAAAAATTAGGTTTTTTCAAGTTCAGGTTACCCGGGAAGGGCAAGCCTTTGACTCAGATGTAAGCAGCCTCGCCACTAGGCTACCTTGGTGATGGTTTCCATATAATACATATTCCATATTATCAAAAATTATCACCGTTAAATTCCACTTAAACTCCCTCGCATTGGTTACCATAATACATATGGATTGTGAGCTTATTGGTGTTTGTTTAAGCTTATGTGATTTCGCCTGCGCCCATATTTTCTAGCTTATTATCTGGCTTACGAGCTTACTATGATTTAAAGATGAAAAATAAGTTGAATATAAGCACACTTCTGAAATTTAATCCGACATCATATAAGGTTATATACATGTAAAATATCAGGAATCGGCATAAAAACATATTAAATATCGGCATAACTAACTAATTCAACACTTCACAAGTCAAACACCTAATTCGAGCATTCGGTGAACCAATTCTATCAATTTTGGCAATCAGTTTGAACTCCTTGTGTATGGCTGAGACATTAACTTTCAGCAAAATTATTTCGTACTTCCTGAACTTTACATACATCTAAACTAACTCATTACAACACTCAGTAATCACAATTCATAACTAATAACTTAACCAATTAAACTAACATTACACAAGTCAAACACCTAATTTGAGTATTCGGAGAAACAATTCTATCTACTTCGGCAATCAGGTTGAACTCCTTGTGTATATCTTAGACATGCTAAATTCCAGCAAAATTCTTTCGTATTTCCCAAATTCCGCTCCCCCAAACAACTAAACTAACTCATTAAAAAAAACTCAGTAATCATACTTGATAACTAACTTAACCACTCAGACGCCTTAACTATACCTCTAACCTCCAACAGCAAAATCCTTTCGTATTTCCCGAATTTCACACATACAACTAAACTAAATCACTAAATGCTCGGTAAGGTAACCATAATTCATAACAAACTTAACTAATTAAACTAACATTTCACAAGAAACACCTAATTCGAGTATTCCAGGTAAAGGTGAAACCATTCTATTTATTTCGGCAATCGGTTTGAACTCCTTGTGTATAGCTTAGAAAACATATCGAAATTCCGGCATAATTCTTCGTATTTCCAGAATTCTGTTCCCGCAAACATCTAAACTAACTCATTAAAAATCATAATTCATAACTAACTTAACCACTCAAACACCTTAATCATACCTCTAACCTCCAACAGCAAAATTCTTTCGTATTTCCCGAACTTAACATACAACTAAACTAAATCACTAACCGCTCGGTAACCATAATTCATAACAAACTCAACTAATAAACTAACATTCCACAAGTCAAACACCTTAATTATACCTCTAACAACCTCCTACAAATCCATAATCCAAACACTCCATATCCTTAATAATTACCGAATTCACACACAGTAATTCACTAACCGCTCGGTAACCATAACAACACTCAGTAATCACAATTCATAACTAACTTAACTGATTAACCTAACATTTCACAAGTCAAACACCTAATTCGGTGAAACAATTCTATTTATTTCGGCAATCAGTTTGAACTCCTTGTGTATATCTTAGACATATTAAATTCCGGCAAAATTCTTTCGTATATCCGGAATTCCGCTCCCCCAAACATGTAAACTAACTCATTAAAAATCATACTTGATAACTAACTTAACCACTCAAACACCTTAATTATACCTTTAAATTAAATCACTAACTGCTCGGAACCAATAATTCGTAACTAACTTAACTAATTAAACTTCACATATTATGTCGGCAAAATTCTTTCGTATTTCCCGAACTTCACATACAACTAAATTAAATCACTAACCGCTCGGTAACCATAATTCGTAACTAACTTAACTAACTTAACTAATTAAACTAACATTCCACAAGTCAAACACCTCCTACAAATCCATAATCCAAACACTCCATATCCTTAATAACCGCTCGGTAACCGAATTCACACACACAGTAATTCACTAACCGCTATAATTCGTAACTAACTTAACTAATTAAAACTAACATTTCACAAGTCAAACAACACCTATAACCTCCTACAAATCCACAATCCAAACAAAACAGTAATAATTCACGAATCTATGTGTAATTAACGGAAAACATACCGGTGAAGAAGCGGATAAAGCAGTAAGATGCCAAAACATGATGAATTGTGGCTAGTTTCAGATCTGAAAACCCTAGGTTAAACAAGACAGTCAAATCGATTAAAATGAGAGGAGATTGGGAGAGATGATTATGATTGAGTAGTAAATAAATAGTAAATAAAAAGTTAAAAAAGAGGTGGGAGGAGTGTTTGTTTGTTGTTGTTGGGCTGATGGAATGGAATGGGGCAGGTTGCATGAGGACAAGATATTTATGTCCGAATGGCCCATTTATGTGGAATTTTGCATAGCTTTTATCTGATCCTGAGTTTGATTTTTCGGTCGGTACAATCTTTTTAGTCGTAAATTTCGTATATATCCAAACATGCATTAAAATTATTGTACATTATCCATTCAATACTTGCACTTAAAGTATATATATGAAATTAGGTGATATATGAAATTAATCATTTCGGTTATATTTCGGCTACTTATAACGAGTGTATGTGTTTTATTGAGATCTTCGAATTTTGTAAATCTTGAAATTTAAATTAGTATATTTGTCTAAATTAACGCTAAGTATCCTTTAGATAAAGACGGAACTTGAACTTTTTGTTTGAGGGGCCAAATTGTAAAGTATTTATTTTAGGAGGGTCGATATATAAAACGTTGAAATTTATGTATTAAAAATGACTAAAACTAGAAATAAAAAGGTATAAAATGTACATAGGGTCAAAAATTTTGGAGGGCCGCAACCCCCTCTGGCCCTTCTATGTTTCGTCCCTGCCTTTAGACTACTCTAAATGGTTACATCATTTCACCTTCCACCTCAGCAATACATCAGTTCTCTCTCTCTCTCTCTCTCTCTCTCTCTCTCTCTCTCTCTCACACACACTTTTCACCCCAATGGTCGCACCACCTCATTTTTCAACCAACTTCAAACTAACGCTTTGATGCACTTGTGGCGATTTGGTATATCTAATAACTCTATGCCTTTGTTCTTGAGATCATACGAGGTCATCTGGTTGATGTGCTTCCTTCGGATGCCGATCGGGAGATATCGCCTCCCTTTGGTCTTTTATAATCATATTATGTAATAAGTTTAGTTTCAGTTGTGTGAGATTAAGTTTGAAGTTGTGTAAAAATGATGAGTTATGAGAGCATTTAATGTGAAATTGTATTTAAAAATGGTGAAGTTTATGGGGTATTTATAAATAATAAAATGATAGTTGGCAAAATTTATTATTTTTTATATATAATGCAACAGATAGTAGAAGGGGCCCATTTTTTCCGCACTTTCCTATTAAGTTAGCAAGTCACCGTTCGTTACCATTTCTTTTGTTCGTCACGCACTACATTTGCTTGGCCCAATGGTCTCGCGCGTGAGGAAAGCCCCTCAGGTTGCCTCACCTAGTTCCATTGGGAGCAGGCTTAATACACATTAAGTTTTATCAATTCTAAACTTGACAACTTTTAAAAAACACACATTCCATTAATTATTAAAAAAAAATGCTTTGTATTAAAAAAAAAAAAAAAAAAAAAAAAAAAAAAAAAAAAAAAAAAAAAAAAACACTTTGCATCAAGAGTAGAACCAAAATCACGATTTCAGAAATATAATTATCTGCCGTTATAAATCGTTGCTTTGTGTGAGTATTGGTCTAGTATACTTAAACCGGGTATTGCTCTCTTTTTCTGGAAAGTTAGCAACATAATTTTGGGTTTGTTTGCCCTAACTGTATATAAAATGTTAAATTTGTCGTAAATGTCAGTCGCAAATTATTATCAACTAGGTTGTCTTTTATAGTTTATTTTGAAAATATATGTGTCAACTACTTAGAAATCTTGGTTTGAAATGTGATGAAATTAATTCGATTGAATAGATTGCACACCACGCTATGATGTTTAATTCAAGTTATGTGCTAACAAATGTTTTGCATAAATTTGTTTATTAAAAGCTAAAAATATAACAGTTCCATGACTCTAAAATATAACAATGCGTTGAACACGGATAGTTCAATTTCATGTTGTTTGATAAGGATCCTAGGTTGTGAACACAAATTGTGGGTGACGCCACCATCAACCAGGCAGTTGTATCAATTTCTCTTCTTTTGATGCGGGGAGCCGGGGAATCATGAAGTTCGTTAAAGGTGTCTCAAAAAGAGAACCAATGCTTATGTAAGGGGGTATCACGTGAGAGTGATGTGGACTTCTCCACATATTTGAGCATGTGTCCAATTTTGACATTATAGAGTTCTAAAAAATCAATATGATTAATCAACAAATATCATGTTAAGTTGCAATAAATATATAAAGGAAAAAGATTGAAAGACCTAAAAGACATGACTAAATTTGTGTTTAACTTATGTGTCATTACCTCATTGGATTGTGAAGAAGTGGGTCTTATTGATACAACTAATGAATTGTTACATTACATGTTTAGACACAAAATTAGGCTTAACTTTTAGGTGTGCTAATTATTTCTCATATATAAATACTATGGTTTATTGGCAAGCGTGTTGCAAATGGCCCCCAGTGCTCATCTCATTTTTTTAAAGGAAAAAGAATAGGAAGTTTAATATACAACTTTGATATGGATTTTTTTTTTTCAGGGCCATCCTTGAGGGTGTGCAAAGTGGGTGACCATTCAGGACTCCAAAATTTTATTGGCCCCAAAATTTGTCTTATTAATATATGCATGTGTACACAGATTTTTCGCGAAAAAAATGATACTTAAATGCGAAAATATCTTATAAAGGTTGACACTTTATAGCATCCCTTAGACAGACCTCATTATTAATTTCGTCCAGGGCCTTAAAAATTTCGTAAATTTATGGGATGGCCCAACCGAGTACTTTTAATGTTACCGTTGTATCCTTTCTCCATCAAATTATATTTGATGTACAAATAGTATTATATTATAACTTTATGATATAGATAAAGCATGTAATGACTACCCCTATGATAGCTTAAATAGATGTTGGCTTATTATTTTCAACATGCTACGTGTCAAATTTGTTCAAATTATATATGTGGTAAATTTTTTCACCACTATACTCAAGTAACTGATTAGGACTCGAATCATGGAGCAAGAAAAAGAAAGCTACAACTTCTATTGGAAGCTCATTGGTGAAATTGTTTCCTTGACATATGATGATATCATACATTTTTTATATTAAAGCCTTTAATATATATTTATCGTGTACTATCTTATTTTGGTCCCCTCCGCACTTTAACTAATAATAGAACATGCTTCAATTGACCAATCACACATGTTGCATCAGTATCTTATATACCTTTTGCTTTTTAGGTTCACCAATAGTATATGGAATTTAGTGTACTGCTCTTCATTTATTTCTGAGTATTATTAGTTTTTTTTTTTTTTTTTTTTTTTTTTTTTTGTGTACTTATACTTGGTTTATTCATGTGAGCAGGTGGAACCGGTTATGTCGCTGAAACTTCCGTTCAGCGTTCAATGACCACCTTGGCTACAAAGGGGGTTCCTCCGGTTCAGGATACCGGAGGCTATCTACCCGAGGATTAAGCACATTCGATGGTGTTGTTAAGGTTGAGGAAGTCGATGATGCAAGTGTTGAAGCCCAACCTTGTTTGCTGCAATGCTCACCAAGCGTTGTTGAGCCGCAGGAGAGTATGAGCCAACTATTGGATCTTGGTACACTCCCCAGTGCTAACAACTATGGCCAACTAGTACCTTTTGACTCCAACTTTAACTTCGAGGCCCTAGTGAATACGAACCTATCTGAGGAGCATTAACGTTCTTTACTTGCCACAAATGAGGAGCTGACTATTATTGTGGGAGACCTTCAGAGGGAAAGAAATTCGACAGTACATCGATGTAATGAACTTAACAGACCGTTGGAGGCTCATGGCGAGGATAGTGCTCTATATCGTCTCGAGATTGATCGTCTTTTGGTTAAGAACATGGAGCTGAGGGCTCAAATCAGAGTGTTGGATTCAGAAGTCACCCGTCTCCATAGGACCGTCTCCATAGGAGGCGTGGTTACTACTGAGATGTTGCGGTTGTTATGAAGGTTGTTAGTTTTTGCTCGTAGCTGATTTTCCATGTACCGTATGGCTACTAACTCAGATATGTATGTTTTTAGTTTGCACCATGTAAGCTCTCAGGTTGCTTATCAAGGTGCACGTAGTCGGTCTATGTGGCCGTTATCATCTATGTACCACTACTTATCAATAAAGATGATGCTTTAAACTAATAGTACGGTGTATGAATGTTATTTGCTATAACAAGCGAATCGAAATTTTTTTGCTTTTTTTACCGAAAATTTTTGATATATTTAAGAAATATAAAAAATTTTGATTTTTTTATCGAAAATTTTCGATTTTGTTAGCGAAATTTTTTGATATTTTTAAGAAATCAAGGAATGAGATTGCTGCAGTCTCATAGGTGCGGTGATGGTGATGAAATTGGTTATTGGTTCACACTTAGTTTTTTCTCTTGGTTTGGCCTTCTATATATGCTACATGTAGTAGTTGACTTTTCGATTCTTTAGATGTATGGATATGTTTTGTACATCTATATAAACAAGTTCACTTATTTTCTTCATAATATTATACATGTCTTCCCTACTAAAATCATCAATATTTAAAACATCGAAATTACTAAAACATCTAAAATAGTAAAACATCCTAAATGGTCTAAAACATCTACTCCCTCCGTCCCACATTAAGTGTCCATTTACATTATGCACAAAGTTTTAGAAAATTCCACTAACTACACTCTCCACCAATCAAATATAATTTATATCCACTAAAGTCTCATCTCATTGGTTAGAATAGAATCTGGACACTTAATTTGGGACATTTCAAGATTCCATTGTGGACACTTAATATGGGACGGAGGTAGTAAAATATAAGTGTTTTTGAAATCGATTTTTTTTTTTTTTTATTATCGGAATTTTTTGATATTTTTAAGAAATATCGAAAACTTTTCTATTTTTTTTAAAAGATCGCAAAGGGTTTAATTTTTGGGATAATTACCAAAATAGCCCGTTGCCCTGAGGGTACAACAGCAGTATAATCATCCAACTCACACACATTATCTACAACAGAAGATACACTACTTGGTACAACAAACGCGTTGTTGTGATTCACATATTGTTCATATGGGGTAACATGGACATTTCCCATATCAGTAGTATCTGATTCAACAGCGTTCGTTTGTTGTACTTTGTTAGGAATCTTTTGTTCATGCAACACATTATCATCATTTATAACAGAAGATGCCTCACTAAGTTCAACAGACACTTCGTTGTGTTTCACATGTTGTTCATATGGGTCAACATTGCTATTTCCCATGTCAACAATATCTGAATAGACAACGTTTGTCGGTTGTACTTTGTAAGGAATCTTTTGTTCATCAACCATGTCGTATAGTTTAAGTACCTCAGCTATGACTGAATCCGAAGTGTTTGACATGTTGTAATCTTAAGCGGGATTTTACAACTCTTGTGACATAAACCGAGAAATCGATTCTTTCTCGGGATTTTACTAAAGTCAACAAAAGAAACTGTGAAATGATGAATGTTGGATCGGCACAATGATAAGAGATTTTGTGCTAAACTTGATGATCGTTTGATGGACTTGGTGATATTGTTAAGTTGTGATTTGGTTCAATTGATGCAAGTTGTTACGGTGAAATTATGGCCTGAAAACTTAAAACCACAATAACTTCACTCTGGAGGTAATTTGGGCCTTGAAAAATTCGTTTCACAACTTTGTGGTGAAACCTTACAACATTCAGCCTGTTCCGGATGTTTTGACAGCTAATTCGCTGAAAACGGAGTTACGGTTCAAAAGTTATGGCCGTTTGAAGTTTTGACGTAAAAAATCAACTTTGGTCAAACTGCAACTTTGGCAAATCGCAAGAGGCAAATCGCTACAAACCAAATCGCTAGTAACCAAATCACTGGTCAACAAACCGCTACACACCAAATCGCTAGAGTCAACTCGCTGAGAACTAAATCGCTAAACAAGCAACTCGCTGCTCAGACAAATCGCTGAATATCAACTCGCTAAGAACACCAGCTTGCTAGATTACCAACTCGCTAAAAACACAAGTCACAATGAGCAATTCGCTGGAATTTTAACTGAGCAACTCGCTAGATCTGGCAACTCGCTAAGTCTCCAACTCGCTAACGTCACAAATCGCTACTTCCACTAGAGGACGAACTCTGACAACTCGCTAGATACAAGAGACAAATCAGTCACTTTAAGCGATTTTTCCTTATATCCCAATATAGTAAATGCTCAACTCGCTAGCAGAAAAATGTCCAACTCGCTACCAGTAACCAGGCAACTCGCTGCTTAGAAACACACAACAAGAACCAACTCGCTACGAGGAAATGCACCATGAATCTGATGAGGCAAAAAATGATCCATTTTTAGGGGGTCATTTAAGCCGGAATTGGAATTTATTTGATCAAATATTGCCCTAAATCGTTCCTTTTGTGATTTTAGGTACTTTGGGAGTGAATTCTGGAAAAAGAAGCATTTTTGACGTTTTTGGAGCATAAAAGTGAAAAAAATGGCAAAGTCTTGATTTTCCTTGCTGGGAACAGTACCTGACGGCGTCAAGAAGGAAAAGATGACGGCGTCAGGAGCAAAATGGATGAGGGCCCAGAGAAAACGTGACGGCGTCAGAACAAGGGCGTCAAGAGTAAATGTGGTGACGGCCTAGAACAAGATTACACATGACGGCGTCAGATCTGGATCTAGGAAGTCCGAGAAGATTTTTGGCGGCGAGATGACGGCGTCAGAATTTTACTCTTGACGGTGTCACCTCATGAAATCTATATATACTTTTCTAATTTTCATTCATTAAGGGAGGAACTTGTGAGGTGAATTCTAGGGCCGAACTTTATAAACCCTAGCTCGTTTGTAACAGTATTTTCAAGGGTTTTCACCCCTTGAAACCCTTCATGTTCAATTGAGATAAATTTTCTTTCAATTCATTCAATATGTCTATGTGTTGTTTGAATATATCTTATGCTTGTCTTGATTTTAACATGTTAGGCTAGATCTTTTGTGTGTTTGCTTAGATGTAATGAAACCTAGATGTTGATTGCTTGTTTATAGTTGTAATGGATGAATGATTTCAATGTTAGGCTTAAGAAAACTGGCAGATCTCCATTGTGTAACTTGCTTGAACGTCTTAAGAAACATGAACCGATGTGTACTAGGTTTTTATGGTTGTATTTAATACATAAGCGAATTCTAGTGATCCCATGTTAGGAGCTTTTTGCAGGCTCGACATATGAGTGAAGTAGGAGCTTATAGAATTGGAGAAGTAAGTACGTCACCCCATGATTGGTATTAAGGAATATAACCCGTCATCCACGCAACTGTAACAAGTAATTAACCTGTAAAAGATATTTAGGGAGTAGTGAAATCTAAGTAAACACAATTCTCCCATATATTGTTCACACCACTAGTTTAATTAGTTTTATTTTCATTTCTGTTATTTTATTTTGATTGCGTCTTAGTTATTGGGTTAGTTGATTAGCAAATAATTCCGCCCACCCTTCCAAAACTCGAGATTTTTACTTGCTTTTATAAAATATAAAAATACAAAAAGAATCATCCCTCACCTCTAGACCTAGTTTTTAGACTTTCTAATCCTAGCGACACTATTCCTGAGTTGAACGATCAATCCCCCGGTACTTGTCACTATACTATACTACAACGATCAGGT
Organism: Artemisia argyi; assembly: GCA_030686995.1. Taxonomy (NCBI): domain Eukaryota; kingdom Viridiplantae; phylum Streptophyta; class Magnoliopsida; order Asterales; family Asteraceae; genus Artemisia; species Artemisia argyi. Next base: position 10,806 of record JARVZY010009677.1, read on the forward strand.
ACACTGCCTGGTGGGGGTTGTAAGCTTCTCGAGATCCCTCGAGAGGTAAAGCCTGGTGCAATTCTCACGCATCAAGTTTTTGGCGCCGTTGCCGAGGAATAGTTATTGTCTAGGTTAGAATTTCTTTTTATTAGGTCTACTTGCTAGATTCCCTTATAGTAAGATTTTATTTTTATTTTTAGGTTTTCTTTAGTCTATCTTTTTCTTCGTGCCTTTGTTAGTAAAATAAATTCATTGACTATTCCGTGGACCATCATGGAAAACGCGAATCCACCCCTTTCCCCTAGAGAAGTGGCTTTGTTACGTGAACAAATTGAGAGTGAGATTAGGGAACTTAGGGATCTTAATAGGTTGATTAATGTTGAGCTCGACCATGCATTTAGTGACCTATCGACCGCCTTGTATTCAAATAAGGACCTAGGGACTAAAGATTTTGAGGATGTTGTTGAGGAACTTGAAGAAGGGGAGATTGATCCAAAGCTAGACGATTATTTTAATCTATACCCCACTAAGGAGGAGATTGCGTACTATAATAATCTTATTGATAACCCTCGACCTCCTTTTACTATAATCGAACCTAAGATAAAGAGAGGCGATCCTAAGAATGCTAAGATACCATGTATGATTGGGTATAAATATATTGACAATGCTTACATTGATTTTAAATCCCCAATCAACATTATGTCCTCAAGTGTCTATAATGATATAGTGAAAACAAGACTTGGACCTAGAAGAGATCCCAAATACCCCGGTGGAGTTTGTAACTTTGTCGGGAGAATTAAAGGTCTACATGTCTTTGTTGGGAATTTTACTTATATCACTGACTTTATGGTTGTTGAAGATCTTGCTAATGTTATTGATTGTCGCTTATCCAATGTTGTGTTTGGTAAACCGTTTGTTGAAGAGTCCAAGTTAGAATATGATGAGATAGAAGGGACAATCCGATTTGCTAGTGACACCGATAGGATCACTTATAAGATGCCTAATAGAATGAAAGAATTTCGTTTTGTGTCTCGATTTGACATGGATAACATTGGTGCTTTCGAGGACATCAATGAAGAGGATAAGAAAAAGGGCATGGACTATGTATGGGAGAAGAAGAGCCTTTTCTACAAGGATTTCTTGACTCTAGGACCTAAATATAGAGTTGATAAGGAGTTTGCCAATAGGATCATTGAAGCAATTAAGAATAAGGTGTTTGGTCTCTATAAGGAACATTTACAATCGGTGGATGAGACCAAGGATGAGGTCACGTAATAACCCATGACCTTGAGTCTAGCTACAAGACTCGTAAATAAAGAAAAGCGCTTCTTGGGAGGCAACCCATGTTTTGTGTGATTTTCATTTTGTTTGATTGTTATTTGTTTCCGTATGCATGCTTTATTTTTATTGTTGGTAGATCATGTTTCAAACTAAAAAGGTGAAAATACTTTATTTTGTCGTTTGGCTTAGTCTTAACTTCATCCAAAGGAATTTCGTAAAAGATAAGTGTAAGGGGAAACCCCAAATATGTTTTTAAGAAACAAACTCGATCATGATTCTCCACAATATTAAATGAACATGTATATTTGTATATGTTAGAGTCAACTGCTTGTATTGAGTCATAATGATATTTTGCAGGATTTTCCAGGAAGTAGGACAAAATTTTTCCAGAAATTTTTTGGAAACTTAACATAAGGATTTCTACAGGTCACTTCTAACGGCGTCAGGAAGAAAATCCTGACGGCGTCACGTGTAAAAATCTGGAAATTTTACCAGTTTTGTTTTTCTAACGGAGTCTTAAAGTCTTTGTCGAATCTTTAGTTTTACAATCTCCAGGAAATCTGCAAACATTCATTCCACAAGCATTATATCTTACTTTGCTTTCTAGGATTTGTTAGCATATATAGATTGCCGCCGATTTTACGCGAGGTTGCCTTGTTTGTTTTCTCAGGTTTAACAGGTTATGTTTGACAAGAAGATGATTTATATTCTAGAATGGAAGCTTTGATTGTTCATTTTCTTGGAGGAAGATCTAACCTGGTTACCATACTATCCATATCGAGCGAATCAGGGGAGTATTTGATTTCATTCTTTTACCTGCTTTTACTTTTACATTCTTTACTTGAACATTGGGGACAATGTTCATCCTAAGTGTAAGGGGAGGGTAAATGATGATACCTCATAGGATACACTTTCGCTTGAGTTTGTTTGTTTGATGGTAGGTGTGTAATAAAACTAAGAGAAATACTTGTTAGTGTAATTTTAGCGCCAAATTTAAAATTTTTTACAACATTTAGGAGTGAAACTTTAGCCATAGCAAGCGTCTCATGGATAGGAGTTGTATGACTAGCACAAAACCGTATCATTCATAAAAATTTTCCACCCAAATATGTGAGGTTCGCCTTTAGATTTGATAGGAAAAGCATTCACTATTAGTGCTTATGAGTGTACCGGTAGCATTTAGATTCTAGAACTTGCGTTAGTGATGCATCCCGAGACCGCTAGTGAGACTACATTCGTGTGGTAGGATTTACTACATGATAAGAGGCATTATGATCACCCTTGTGTTAAACCCGTTTCATAATTACTTGACCATTTAAGTCATATTACTTGGCTAGTAAAGTCAATTAATTTTTCCCACACCCTTAACGTTGTACTCATTTTTAGTACACGAAACCCCTAGTACACCCCTCCGAGCCTATCTTTTCGTTTCTAACTTTAAGCATCTTACTTAAAGGAAGAATTTGTTACAACCCACTTAAATGTACAACCAAATCGCCTTAGCCTTCCTTGTATGCACTCATCTTTAGTGCATTATTGTTACTTGTTTAAACCCTTAGTTAATTATCTAATTGATTACATGGTTGTTAAGTCGAGTCATATCCTTGTACATATTGTTTCGGGACGATTGGGACTCATGGGTAAAGTACTATTGTTATGGAGTAATGGGGAAGGAAAATCATTTTATTACCCCCATATGTACGTTAATCTTAAAAATACTCCAAGTGTTTTGATTATCTTAATTCAAGTCATTAGATTAGTTTATTGTAAAGTATGTAAAAATTCAAGTGTAAGGGGAATGTTCATTCCCTATGATGTATTATTTTGGATGGTAGGGTAAGAGTGTATGCACACACAAAAAAAAAAAAAAAAAAAAAAAAAAAAAAAAAAAAAAATGAAAAAATTGAAAAAATTAAGAAAAAGAAAAGAAAAAAAATAGAAAAAGAAAAGAAAAAAAACATACGGACTACCATCCCGTTTCATTTTATGTTTGTTTTATGTTTTTGTTATTTTTTATTTATTAGCTTAAGTCGAGTCTAGTTTTGGCTTAGCAACGCCATATTGTACATGTAATTAACCAAGATGATTAACTCGTCACCAGTAAAGATTGCCTATATCCAACAAAACCGTGTATTCCATATCCCTACACCTAACATTACAACCTTTTAAAAGACCTCTTTGATAGTTTATCCTAGGTGCTTACGCCATGTGGTGGAGGTTTGATCCTTTCCCAAGCCTATGGTAATCTATTTTGCTATGACAAGTAGTGAGAAATGTTTTCCATTTCCATATTGTGATATAAACTTTATTACACCCGAGATATGTGAGTATCTAAACACTATTTGTGAGGTGCTAGTATATGACCTCCGTGCTTGTCTTTGGTCTTTAGTGGAACGATTATTTGTTGTAATTACTTTTATATTAGTGTTAAATGACCCCTAACTTGTATTTTGATTAGAATAAAAGCGCATTAGCTTGAGAACAAGCAAATCTCAAGTATAAGGGTATATGATGAGGCGAAAAATGATCCGTTTTTAGGGGATCATTTAAGCTGGAATTGGAATTTATTTGATCAAATATTGCTCTAAATCGTTCATTTTGTGATTTTAGGTACTTTGGGAGTGAATTCTGGAAAAGGAAGCATTTTGGACGTTTTTTGAGCATAAAAGTGAAGAAAACGACAAAGTCTTGATTTTCCTTGCTGGGAACAGTACCTGACGGCGTCACGAAGGAAAAGATGACGGCGTCAGGAGCAAAATGGATGAGGGCCCAGAGAAAACGTGACGGCGTCAGAACAAGGGCGTCAAGAGTAAATGTGGTGACGGCCTAGAACAAGATTACACATGACGGCGTCATATCTGGATATAGGCAGTCTGAGAAGATTTTTGGCGGCGAGATGACGGCGTCAGAATTTTACTCTTGACGTCGTCACCTCATGAAATCTATATATACTTTTCTAATTTTCATTCATTAAGGGAGGAACTTGTGAGGAGAATTCTATGGCCGAACTTTATAAACCCTAGCTCGCTTGTAACATTATTTTCAAGGGTTTTCACCCCTTGAAACCCTTTATGTTCAATTGAGATAAGTTTTCTTTCAATTCTTTCAATATGTCTATGTGTTGTTTGAATATATCTTATGCTTGTCTTGATTTTAACATGCTAGGCTAGATCTTTTGTGTGTTTGCTTAGATGTAATGAAACCTAGATGTTGATTGCTTGTTTATAGTTGTAATGGATGAATGATTTCAATGTTAGGCTTAAGAAAACTGGCAGATCTCCATTGTGTAACTTGCTTGAACGTCTTAAGAAACATGAACCGATGTGTACTAGGTTTTTATGGTTGTATTTAATGCATGAGCGAATTCTAGTGATCCCATGTTAGGAGCTTCTTGCAGGCTCGACATAGGAGTGAAGTAGGAGCCTTATAGAATTGGGGAAGTAAGTACGCCACCCCATGATTGGTATTAAGGAATATAACCCGTCATCCACGCAACTGTAACAAGTAATTAACCTGTAAAAGATATTTAGGGAGTAGTGAAATCTAAGTAAACACAATTCTCCCATATATTGTTCACACCACTAGTTTAATTAGTTTTATTTTCATTTCTGTTATTTTATTTTGATTGCATCTTAGTTATTGGGTTAGTTGACTAGCAACTAATTCCGTCCACCCTTCCAAAACCCGAGATTTTTACTTGCTTTTATAAAATATAAAAATACAAAAAGAATCATCCCTTACCTCTAGACCTAGTTTTTACGCTTTCTAATCCTAGCGACACTATTCCTGAGTTGAACAATCAATCTCCCGGTACTTGTCACTATACTATACTACAACGATCAGGTACACTGCCTGGTGGGGGTTGTAAGCTTCTCGAGATCCCTCGAGAGGTAAAGCCTAATGCAATTCCCCCGCATCAGAATCCCTTCAACAACCGACTTCGTGGGTGATTCAACCTATCCAAATGTGAAACTAAGTAACTCTAACACCTCTAAACCTAAAAGTACAATCAAATCACAAACTAAGCCACAAATGAAATCGAACTAGAGAATTTTCTTCCTATACTATTCGAACCAAGGAAAAGCTACAACAACCAAGCATAAATCCGAGAATAAACACTCCCTAGGATGTAACCATGACTCTTGATACCAATTGTAGGATACTCATAATCATAAACACGTATGGTTTTGTTATATAGATTGAATTAAGAAGAAGAAAAACTAGAGAGATGTTAGAGAGAGAAAGGAGATGGGAGCCTTTGAGAGAAAAACTTGTGAAAGGTTAGATTGCAATGAAAGGTCCAACCCTTCCCATGTGTGGGAAGGGCTATATATAGTTACAAAATGCCCTACTCTCGGGCTGTGGATCGGGTGTACAGTGGGTAAAGACCCGTCCTTCCTCCACGATGTTACTTAAACTAAACTAATATTACCTAATGATAGTAATGACTACGAGCTAACTTAATGCTATTAGATACTCGGGGTGACCGAGTCTTTCATATGAATAATCGTATTCCTCACATAAAAGCTATGTAAGTCAACTGTAGTTCTGGGTTTTGGGTATGTCTTTAAGTATTCTTGTTGATCGTGTATTTGGGGTGTATCCAGAATATTATGTATTTTGCGTCTTATGAACTTCTATCATGTCTAGAATGGATTAATCTGAATGTTATTAATGAAAGTATGTCTAGTTATTATGTTCTTGCTTTAATTGTGTTGTTGTTAAATTTTTACTACTTCTAATAATTGTATAAAATGTAAAAGATATTAGTTACATTTAGATTAAATGCACTGACCATTGTTAAACATTAGTCACTCAACAGTCTTTCATGGGATACCCAACCGGCGGTGCATGTACCAAATGTATCCATTTCCCACGCCCTACGGTCCTCTACATATAGTCGCTCCTCCTAACACAAAGACACACGCATACACATACAACATACACATCTACTTTTCCATCACTATTTTCTTTAGCAAAACAACAATGGCTCCACTACCACTTTTCGATGAACTTGCTCATACTTGTGGATTTGTATCTTGAGAGGTCTTATGCCAAAGACAAGGATCTGGAGAGTGATATCACGAAAGTCTGCATGAAGTTATCTGAGTCCATCAAAGAAGCCCAAGCTTTTCTGAAGGAAGTCGATGTCCTGAAGGGTAGGGTCGAGGCTGTGGAGACTGCAAAGTTCCTTAGGCAGCGTCAGCATAAGGATATGCTTCGGCTGATGGCTCTGATGATTTTTATGAAGGAGACTGAGTTGAGCATGCGTGAGAAGGATTTGTTTGTTGAGAAGCTTAAGGGATGGTTGCCATTCTAGAGTCTTTAGTATGGGTTATGCTTTTGGATGTCTCCGGCAGATTTCGTCTTTGGTTTATGTATCTTAGTTTGCTATTTTGATGTATGGACGTTTTAATATTACTGATGTTTTAATACGAATGGACGTTTTAATATTACTTATGTTTTGTTTAATATTGCTCATGTTTGGTTATGCTACTCTCCCTAAATTCCCTTTTTAAAACTGTATATGTTATTGGTATTAGAAATGGTTATTGTACTTCTTATTTTTTAGATCTTGTTAGTGGTTATACGATAAGCTATTATTGTCTTTTGGAACTGTAATTTGCACATGATTGGTGAAAAAAAATAAGTCTATTAATCTATTTGAACCCATTTAGAGACTTTGAATGAGTTGACTTTACATGGTCAAAATGTTGTTTTGACCCATTCGTTATAATATTTGTCTCATCAAATGCTCTTTTACAAATACCTATCCTTAAATGTATTTCATCAAATAAAGGTCTTTGACTACTTTTGAAGTTTCCTCACAACAAGGTACTTTAAGAGAATTGGAGAGAAAAGACCGATTTCATTATTTGAGGAATAAGTATACAATGATATTTTTACAATGACATTGTAAAATTACAAGTTAACGTGAACACTGCACACATATATATACACAAGTAAGATTCTATAAACATCTGCAAAAACATCTCTAAGTAGGGGTTTCACTCCCTCTTTAACTTCTTAACATAAATCAACAAAAAAATAAAACAACAACATTGTGACATTCAAACATAAATTTGATTCATTAATATTAGTACGTAATCACATTCATTGAAAAGATTAACAAACAAAAGTCCCTAAACCACCATTCATCTAATCATACTTATCCATGATGGCAATGGCATGCTCCTTCTTTGATATAAGAGCTCGAACATCCTTCATAATGGCCTTAAAGGACTCCAGCAAACGACGCTCCATTACATGAACTATCTTGGGTTACTTATGTTACTGTCTTTATGATATCTATACCATCGATGACATATGCATGCATTATTAGTAACAAATGATAAGATATATTTGATGGCCTAGGTGATGGGAGTAAGGCACAAAATTAAATAAAATGTTAATATTAATAAGTGTACCTGAACAACTTCCTGGTCGACGTCAAAATCAATGCAAATCACTTGTACTCCATTGCCATCTCCGTAACACAAGGATCACCGGTAACACAGTCTCAATTAATATGGAATGATAAGAAGGAAAAAGAGGATATGGCAAAAACATGTATTTGCACCAAATACACTTCTACGACATCCTCTCTTTCCTTGTTATCATTCTATATTAATTGAGTATGGTTAATCAATGATGTTGTCATTGCTTCGATCCTAGTTCAACAGGATGTACTGATACTGTACCAACCAATTACAAAATAATGTGGGTAAATTTTACCGTATACAATCCTCGTTGTTGTGTACTTTATAAAACTGCATCACCTTCTTCATTTCTTAATGTTGACACACGATGTTACATGTCTAATACAACGTAGGTCCTACAACTGTATTAGGCGAAAATAAACAAAGTTACCCCTTCTGAGTGCCCCCAACAATTCCTTTTGCTTTGTCAACACTCTTTGTGCAAAAGCTTGCACCAAGCGAATTGCTAAATTGTTGAAATAACAAAAGGAACAGTTGTGGACACCAAGAATGGGTAATTATGTTATTACATCATTTGTCAATATTAAGAAATGAACAACATGATGGACTTTAAAGTAAAAATATTTTACTAAAGAAAGCAACACACATAAAACAACAACGTTGCATATGCAGGTGGACACACTTTGGTACTTTGAGCCTCCACTGGAAATCTCATTGCCATGTCGACGAAATATGTGCAAAGGTTTGCGCCAAACCCATTGCAATGAAACTGACATAGGAATGGGTTTTCGAGGGGAAGCTAAAAGTACTAAGGTGTGCCAAGTATATCGATTCTAGAAAAGCATGTGAGTACTAGGACTCGTGTTGAATGGGATAATTAAGGAGGGTGGATTGCCAGGAACAATACACGCTATATCATTATCACAATCAACACACCTCAATTATCAAGGCCCATCTATCTGATGATGTATATGGGTTCTATTGATTGATCGAGTTCCTTAAAACCATTGGTGTGCTTGATATTGATCACATTTTTCGTTAAACAAAAAAAAAAAAAAAAAAAAAACCAAATAATGGGATCAAGGAAAAGCACACATACGGTTTTAGGGAACTCAATCAATTTAAGCAATGGAAACCATCTACATCGTTAGATAGACGTGCCCTGATCATTGAGGTTTTCAAGGTGAAGTTCAATGTAGCAAGCTGTGTATGGCCACATTACTTCATGAATGGGTGGTTTTAGATAATAATAAAAAAAAGGAATGCAATAAACCAACATACTTAACCCTTAGTAGTTGATGCGTAGGGATTGCACCAGGCTTTACCTCTCGAGGGATCTCGAGAAGCTTACAACCCCCACCAGGCAGTGTACCTGATCGATGTAGTATAGTATAATGACAAGTACCGGGGGATTGATCGTTCAGCTAGGAATAGTGTCGCTAGGATTAGAAAACCTAAAGACTAGGTCTAGAGATGAGGGATGATTCTTTTTTGTATTTTTATATTTTTATAAAAGCAATTAAAAATCTCGGTTTTGAAGGAGTTTGACGGAATTAGTTGCTAGTCAACTAACCAAATACTAAAGATGCAATCAAAATAAAATACTAAAATGAAAATAAAACTATATTAAACTAAAGTTGTGAGCAATATGTGGGAGAATTGTGTTTACTTAGATTTCACTACTCCCTAGATATCTTTTACATGTTAATTACTTGTTATAGTTGCGTGGATGACGGATTGTATTCCTTAATACCATTCATGGGGTGGCGTACTTACTTCCCCAATCCTATGAGCGCCTACTTCACTCCTATGTCGAGCCGGCTAAGAAGCTCCTAACATGGGATCACTAGAATTTGCTCATGCATTAAATACAACCAATAAAACCTAGTACACATCGGTTCATATTTCCTAAGACGTTCAAGCATGTTACACAATGGAGATCTGCCAGTTTTCTTAAGCCTAACATTGAAATCATTCATCCAATACAACCATAAACAAGTAATCAACACATAATTAACATCGAGGTTTCATTACATCTAAGCAAACACAAGATAGATCTAGCCTAGCATGTTGAAATCAAGACAAACATAAGATATAATCAACCAACACATAGACATATTGATTGAATTAAGAGAAGACTTATCTCAATTGAACATGAAAGGATTCAAGGGGTGAAAACCCTTGAAAACACTGTAAAATATGACCTAGGGTTTACAAAGTTCGGCCCTAGTTTTCTCCACACAAGTTCCTCTTTTTTGAATGAAAAATAGAAAACTATATATAGATTTTGATAGGTGACGGCGTCAAGAACAAATGTCTGACGCCGTCATCTCGCCGCCAAATAGTTTCTCGGACTGCCTAGATCTGGGTCTGACGCCGTCATGTGTTCACCTTATGCAGGCCGTCACCAAATTAAGTCTTGACGCCCTTGTTGTGACGCCGTCAGGATTCCACTAGGTCGTCATGGTTTTTACTCTTGACGCCGTCAGGATCTTCCTCTTAACGCCGTCAGGTACTGTTCTCAGCATGGAAAATTAAGTCTTTGCCGTTTTCTTCACTTTTATGCTCCAAAAACGTCCGAATTGCTTCCGTTTCTAGAATTCACTCCCAAAGTACCAAAAATCACAAAAGGAACGATTTAGGGCAATATTTGATCATATAAATTCAATTCCGGGTTTAAATGACCCCCTAAAAGTGGTTCATTTTTCGCTTGTCCTCAAGCAAATGCGCTTTTATTCTAATCAAAATACAAGTTAGGGGTTATTTAACACTAATATAAAAGTAATTACAACAAATAATCGTTCCACTAAAGACCAAAGACAAGCACGGAGGTCATATACTAGCACCTCACAAATAGTGTTTAGATACTCACATCTCTCGGGTGTAATAAAGTAATATCACATTATGGAAATGGAAAACATCTCTCACTACCTGTCATAGCAAAATAGATTACCATAGGCTTGGGAAAGGATCAAACCTCCACCACATGGCGTAAGCACCTAGGATAAACTATCAAAGAGGTCTTTTAAAGGATTGTAACGTTAGGTGTAGGGATATGGAATACACGGTTTTGTTGGATATAGGAAGTCTTTACTGGTGGCGAGTTAACAATCTTGGTTAATTACATGTACAATATGGCGTTGCTAAGCCAAGACTAGACTCGACTTAAGCTAATAAATGAAAAATAACAAAAACATAAAATGAACATAGAATAAAAAGGGATGGTAGTCCGTATGTTTTTTCTCTTTTTCTTTTTCTAATTTTTTTTTCTTGATTCTTTCGATTTTTTTTTTTTTTTTTTTTTTTTTTTTTTTTTTTTTTTTTTTTTTTTTTTGCATTCACTCTTACCCTACCATCCAAAATAATATATCATAGGGAATGAACATTCCCCTTACACTTGAATTTTTACATACTTTACAATAAACTAATCTAATGACTCGAATCAAGATAATCAAAACACTTGGAGTACTTTTAAGATTAACGCACATATGAGGGTAATAATATGATGTTCTTCCCCATTACTCCATAAAATAAGTACTTTACCCATGAGTCC
>JARVZY010009678.1:0-10000 GCA_030686995.1 Artemisia argyi
GGATAAGTTAGGGTAACGGTAGCTTATGTGATGTGCGAAAAAGATTTAAAAAGTTTGATGTCTTATATGATGTATTAGAGGCCTAACTGGGATGCATTGCTACTTGACTTGCGGCATGTGTGGATAAGTTAGGGTAAAGGTAGCTTATGTGATGTACGAAAGAGATTTAAAAATCTTGATGCCTTATATGATGTATTAGAGGCCTAACTGAGATGTACTGCTATTTGATTTGCGGCATGTTTAGATAAGTTAGACTAAATGTAGCTTATGTAATGTACGAAAGAGATTTAAAAAACTTGATGCCTTATATGATGTATTAGAGGCTTAACTGAGATGCATTGCTATTTGATTTGCGGCATGTGTGGATAAGTTAGGGTAAAGGTAGCTTATGTGATGTACGAAAGAGATTTAAAAAGCTTGATGTCTTATATGATGTATTAGAAGCTTAACTGAGATGCATTGCTACTTGATTTGCGGCATGTGTGGATAAGTTAGGGTAAAGGTAGCTTATGTGATGTGCGAAAAAGATTTAAAAAGTTTGATGTCTTATATGATGTATTACAGTCCTAACTGAGATGCACTGCTATTTGATTTGCAGCGTGTGTGGATAAGTTAGGGTAAAGGTAGCTTATGTGATATACGAAAGAGATTTAAAAAGCTTGATGCCTTATATGATGTATTAGAGGCCTAACTGAGATGTACTGCTATTTGATTTGCGGCATGTGTGGATAAGTTAGAGTAAATGTAGCTTATGTGATGTACGAAAGAGATTTAAAAAACTTGATGCCTTATATGATGTATTAGAGGCTTAACTGAGATGCATTGCTATTTGATTTGCAGAATGTGTGGATAAGTTAGGGTAAAGGTAGCTTATGTGATGTGCGAAAAATATTTAAAAAGTTTGATGCCTTATATGATGTATTAGAGGCCTAACTGAGATGTACTGCTATTTGATTTGCGGCATGTGTGGATAAGTTAGAGTAAATGTAGCTTATGTGATGTACGAAAGAGATTTAAAAAACTTGATGCCTTATATGATATATTAGAGGCTTAACTGAGATGCATTGCTATTTGATTTGCAGCATGTGTGGATAAGTTAGGGTAAAGGTAGCTTATGTGATGTGCGAAAAAGATTTTGTGTGGTTGATGGTTTATATGTTGTACTAGCGGTTTAACTGAGTTGCAGTAGCATTTAATTTATATGATGTATTAGTTGATTAAATGAGTTGCAATACCTTTTATTTTACAGCGTATGAGGATAAATTAGGGTAAATATAGATTATCTGATTTGCAAAAGTTATTTTTTATGTTTGATGATGGTTTCATTGATGTACTAGAAATTGAACTGAGTTTCAATTGGTTATTATGAAACAGATGACGAAGAATCAGACGAAGAAGATTCTGTTAAAATAGCAGCTTTTAAAGAGGCTGCTAAAGAAAAATGGAATGAACTACTTCGTAGTCTTGTTTTTGAACATGCTGCAAAAAAGAAGAAAAATGCAGCCGGAAAGATTGTTGAATATTCTGCACCAAAATTGAAGAAGAAGAAAACCATTTCTGTTACTGAATGCAGTACAAGTGAAAAGAAAAGAAAGGGTAAAAGACCTGCAATAGAAATGGATTCTGAATCAGATTTTGAAGACTCGTATTCAAAAATGGCTCTTGTAAGAAAGAAGAAAGTTAAAAAGGAAAAATTTAAATGTGAAGACGAAGGTTTAACACAGGAAGTTAGAATTAACGAACCCAAATCTATCAAAATAAGAATGTCAACGAGAAATCTGAAGAAGGTTCTGGAGAATTTAAGAAGTCAATAGGTGGAGGAATTAAGAAAGATGGGATTTGGCGAGTTTCATAATAACTTCAATTTTTATTCTATACCATCAGAATTAGGGTTGTGGGTGGTTAGAAATTTCGATTCAGAAACCTGCTCGATTACAATGAATGATGGAAGAAAAATAAAAATTACTCGAGAATTGGTTAGGGATATGCTAGGAATCCCAATGGGGTGATATGAAAGTTGAAGCACTTGCAGAGAAAAATCTTTATGAGGAGACTACTGCAAAATGGAGAGAAATAATGGAAAGTATTGTTGTTAAAAAAAAATTTATATATTGAAGTTGGAGGAACATTTGTGCAGTCTAACTGAAGTGGATTGAGAGTTTCGGGTTGCTTTCCTTGTACTGTTCTTCTCCATATTTGGCCAAGGAAACAAAGATGGGGAGGTAAATGAGAGAATTATACCAATTCTCTCTAATACTGATAACGTGTCTCGTATGGATTGGTGCTCGTACGTTGTAGAGTGTATGGTCAAGGAGTGTTCCGGATATCAGCCATACAAATTTTTCAGTGGACCATTATTTTTGCTTGTTGTAAGTTTTCTATATTTTCTTACATTGTGATGCACTAATTAGAAAAAGTATGATGCAGTATATATAGATATGTGATGCACTAATAATAAATAGTACGATGCAATATATATATATATATATATATATATATATATATATATATATATGTGATGCAGTACCATTTTGAAACAGGGATACATTAGATATAAAAAATATGATTGTCTGGTTCAAAATAATATGATAAGAGAGTATATATAGATATGTGATGCACTAATAATATGTGATGCAATAATAATATGATAAGAAAGTATATATAGATATGTGATGCACTAATAATATGTGATGCACTAGAAAAAGTATGATGCAGTATATATAGATATTTGATGCACTAATATTCACTCACATACAATAAAAATTAAGATTATTTTTTAATACAAATTTATTTGTTGCAGATCATATATGTTAATTCAACGACATCTGAGACTGTCAAAGTGGAGAAAACAGTACCAGCATTCAAGGCGTGGAGTTCAAAACTTTTGTTAGAAAGGCAAAAAGAAGAACTCGCATTGGGTTTTGGATGTCTACCAATTGCGGAAGGTGTTGAGGTGATTGAACCACCGATGAAAATGATTGAAGGACCAATGAAAAAGAAGAAATTGGGTAAAAAAAACAAAAGAAGAGTGTAGCAGGTATAATATATAAAAATATTAAATATTTTTAAAAAGAGAAACTTTTTGAAAAACTTGTTTATTTTTAATTTAATTCTATGTTTATGTACTAACTGGGGACGAAGAAGGAAACATTGCATATCAACTACAGACTCCTAAAATTGATCTTAAATATGGACTCTATGGAACAATTGATATGGAAGAAGCAAGTAAAGAGTTCAGATCAAAGTCTTTTGAGGTATTATTAATTAAAAGTATTATACTCTGTGATGCACTAGATATTGAAAGATGTACTAGAAGTTTAACTGTGATGCACTAGATATTGAACTTAGATGTACTAGAAGTTTAACTGTGATGCACTAGATTATGAACTTAGATGTACTAGAAGTTTAATTGTGATGCACTAGATTTTGAAATTAGATGTACTAGATTTTTTACTTTGAAGTAGTACATTTAATTTATAAAATAATAAAAACACTGTAATGCAGTAAGCTAATTTTGTTTCTTTTAAATGTTTAGGAAATGAAGGGAATTATAAGAGACAATATGGTGTTGTGTAATCAGTTGATGCTGGATACTGATTACAAGTTGATGATAGCTTCGAGAATAAACCCTGAGGATGAAGAGTTGAAAAACCTGGTTGAAATTAGGAAGGATTTGTTTGCTGAATCTTATAATGAACATGGTCATAAAAATGGTGATGATGCAACAAATGATTATGAAAATGATGGAAATGGTTGGGAGAATGTTAATGATGCAAAAAATCAGAATGAACAAATGGGTGATCAGAATAAAGAAGATGGTGGAAATGATGGGGACAAAGGCATAAATAAAGATGGGATTAAAGATGATTTGAATGAGTCACAAAACAAAAAGGCATCTTTGAATGAAAGTCATGATTTGATTGATATGAAATATTTTCTGGAAAAAGTGAGTAATAAGGAAAAGAAGGATGATATATTTGGGACCAACCCTGAAGTTTCGGGACAAGATTTATTTGCAACAAAATACAATGCTATAGTTCCATTTGATATTGATTTAAATTCAAGTCAAGGCTTATCTCAATCAAAAAATGAGAATGAAAATCAATCACAAGAGATGCAGTTTGATTACCTTGAAGATATTGTACATTTGCCCGAATCTCAGGAACCAAATCTCATGGAAAATACATTTTCAAGTAATAACAAAAGAAGAAAACTGGATGATGAAGATGTTACACTATCTCAGCTAAGTTGGGCAATTAAAGACAAAGAAAGTTTGAATGAAACTGAGATGGTTGACCAAATAGTAAAACTGCCATTTCTGTCAACCGATATAACAGATGAAGCAAAACAGTTAGCTGCTGATGCACCAATTGCCATTCCTGATAAATCAAGTGCTAATGCTGATGCACTAAGTGCCATTCCTGATGAACCAAGTGCTAATGCTGATGCACCAAATGCCATTCCTGATGCACCAGGTTCAAATGCTGATGCACCAAGTGCCACTTCTGATGCATCAAGTGCCACTGCAACAAAAGCTACAATTGCAACTCAGCCATACCATAGTACCAAGTTAAAGCTAAAAAGAAACAATTCTGGAAAGTATGACGTTGAGAAGGATGGTAATTCAAATGAAGCCAAAGAGACAACTGTTGATGCGGCAAAAGAATCAGCTGTTCATGTGATTAATGCGATTCCGGTGAGTTCTGTTGCGCCTGTAAGTTATATTCCATTTGAGAAAATAGAAAAGGAAAAAGAAGTTGTTGCAGCAACCAAAAAGCAACCGGTTAAATGGGCAAAAAAGGTAGCAACCAATGAGGAACCGGTAAAAAAGGGAAGGGGTAAAAAGGAAGAAACAAAAAAGGAAATGGTCAAACCTCAAAAAGCTCCATCGAAAAAAGCATAGCCTAAAACAGTTCAAGAGAATACACAAAAACCTAAAAGAGTCCAAAAGAGAGGCGCAAAAGCTGTGGTAGAGGATAAAGAGGATGATATATT
Source organism: Artemisia argyi (assembly GCA_030686995.1). Lineage (NCBI taxonomy): Eukaryota > Viridiplantae > Streptophyta > Magnoliopsida > Asterales > Asteraceae > Artemisia > Artemisia argyi. The sequence goes on from JARVZY010009678.1 coordinate 4,996, forward strand.
GAAGGAAAAGCGTATAGTAAAGCCCTCTAATGCTATGAAGTCGCCATACTATGATAGGAAAGTTCATATCTTTAAAAAATGGAATGAAGCAGATATGAAACTTGTTGAGTACATGTGGAGTGACAGCTGTCCTGAAAGGTAATATGTTACTGCATCACTATTCATAAGATACTGCATCAATGGTTATATGTCATTGCATCTGTTTTTTTATTTTACTGGATTATAATATATATTACACTGCATCAATACTAAAATTTTACTGAATCTTAAATGTGCAGTGAAATTGTATTTGAATCGAATGGATTGCAAATAGAGGGTGTCTTTTTCTTAAGCCTATACCCTGAAGTTGAAGTTGCTGCACCTGTCATAGATGTATGGAGCAAAATACTAAACTATGAGGAGCAATTCCGAGATGAAATTTCACAAAAGAGAAGTGTTTATTGTACTACGTTAATGCTGGTGCATAATTCAACTATATAATATAGCTAAAATTAAGATGTAACATATTTATGCTTATAAAACGTTTCTTATTTACAAAAACAGCCGCATCGTATGGTGGATTTTGAAGAAGGAAAGGAATTGGAGAAAAGAAGAAAGACATTTGAAGATAATCTTATCTGTGTTTTGAAAAATTCAGGAGTGAAAGATATGAATGATGTTGGTTTGGTAAGTAAAAAAAATTGATTTATTATTATGAGTTCCAATAATTTAATTTTTATAATTAATTCCAATGATGACTAAGCGTAAAAATGTCTACAGATATTCTTTCCTTGCATTAAGATCACTGAAAGTGGGTCAAATCATTACTATCTCATATGCTTTAATATGAAGAATGGTAATATCGGCATACTTGACAACGTGGACAATGGCATTGAAGATATCTCAGTTCGATATGGGAAGTATGCACAAGCTCTGGTCAGTATACCTAAAAATAAAAAGAATGTTTTTTACTGCATGAAAATGAATTATTTACTACATTGTAAACTTTTTACTGCATCATAGTGTTATATTTAGTGCATACAAGTTAAACTTTTGTCATATTTAGTACATATAACACTATGATGCAGTAAAAACTTTTGTCATATTTACTACATTGTAAACTTTTTACTGCATCATAGTGTTATATTTAGTACATATAACACTATGATGCAGTAAAAAGTTTACAAATATGCAAACAGTTAAAATTTTAGTACATCTAAGTTCAACATCAAAGTTAAAGATCTAGTACATCATATTTTATAAGTTTTAACAAATATGCAAACAGTTAAACTTCTAGTACATCTAAGTTCAATATCTAGTGCATCACAGGGTAATAAAATAAATAAAATTAATTTAACAAAATCTTATTATTTTTCACAGATTGATACATTTGTCAATTACCTTGAAAGGATAAAGCATCTAAAGATTGCTGAGATATGGTTGTCGATCCCAAAAATGGTGCCATTAAAGTGGAAGACAACTTACAATGCTGCTAACTGCGGAATCTTTGTCATGAGGCACATGGAAATCTATCTCGGGGAAGGTGTATTTTTGTTTGAACTACAAGATGAAGGGGTACATCTGAAACAACAAATAAAGATGCTTCGCGCAAAGTACCTGGCAAAGATTTTACTAAAAGATCTTAATGACCAAAAGAAGAAATTGATGAAAGATGCAGAAGCTTTTTGCAAGAAACAAGGAAAGAAATCAAAGATCTTAACTCATGTTGATGTTAAAGTTGATGCAAACTTGATGAAGATGTTTAACGACACTCTAATCAAGACTCTTGAATAGATCAGTGTTGGGAAGTTAGCGTTGGATATATTTTAGATCAGTGTTGGGAAGTTAGCGTTGGATTACTTAAAAACTGAACTCTTTTGGATATATTTTAGACAATGTTTCTATGGTTATATTTGGTTAGTGATCAGTGAATGAATTGTACTTTGGAATTTAGACAATGTTTCTATGGTTACATATGGTTAATGATTGAACAAAATTAACAGCTTAATGATCAGTGTTTGTTATTACTTTTATTTATGGTTTCAGTTTTATAATTATTGCATCAATATATAATTGTTATTGCATTACAGTTCATTATAATTACTGCATCAATATATACTTGTAACTGCATCACAGTTCAATATAATTACTGCATCAATATTTATCTGTTACTGCATCACGTAGATCATTCATATTGATACACTAAAAAAATAATATCATGTTGAGAAAACTAAGCTAATCTTCCATTAAAACTGTATGATGCACCTTTCTTTCTTTACAATTGAATTGAGTTTTTTATGAGTAAAAAAAATGGAAAAATGTAGAATGTTTACAAGTGAATAATTTTTTTATTCGTAAAAAAAAGAAAAAATAAAGAAAAAAATATTCATTTTTTGCGCGTAGATTCTCTCAAACCAGCTCTTTTTGTTGTATCTTGTTGCTTTGGTTTCTTCGATGGTCGAGCCTGTTGACAAGTCCTGGAATTGTGTCCTTCCTTCTCTCCACATACCCCACATGCCCTTCTCTTTGACAGTTCTTCAGCAGATACTTTGACTCTTGGCTTCATTCTTGAAAAGACACCGGTTCCTTTAGTTTTACTCTTCAATGGATTGTTCATTGTTTTTTCTTCAGGCTCTTTAACACCAAGCATTGAACCAATAACAGCTTTCCCATTCATTTTGGGAACTGTCGGAATATCACTAACAGCTTGATTCAATAACTCTTGCATCTTTTCTTTGTAGATATCTAACTTGCTTAAGTCATGTACCAAACGATCAACAGTAGATTCAAAAATATCATATAATTCCAAAACTTCATTCCTTACTGCATCTGATGCACCACTGATTCTGGGAAGAGCTAATTTTGAAGGTTTCACGTTCTTTAACCACCGTTTCTCTAAGTAGTTTCGGGGAAACTCCTCTACATTGTTCATCCTTAGAACATAGAAACAATGGCGACATAACAGGCCATAATACTCGTACCGATTATAGCTACAATGAAGTTTCATCTCAGACTTACAAAATTCAACCTACAAAAAAAAAAATTGAAAAATTAATAAAACCTATGATGCACTAGATGTATAACTATGATGCAATATATACAAACTATGATGCACTAGATTTATAACTATGATGCAGTAGATATAAAAAAGTGATGCAGTAAAATATGATACCTGATAAACATTGTCAACGAGCTCTCTCTTCTCAAACTGGGAATCACGAACTGAATATTTTTCCATATTCTCACTTTGAACAACGTTCAATGCAATACAGAACTTATAAGAAGCAAGCATCTCATCTTGCACATCAAAGAATATAGTTCTTGTATATAGGTTAGATGCGTCTTGTTCCATCAGAAGGTCTGTTTTGAATTCTGGAGATCTATACCTTGAATCATGGTCATTCTTACGCTCAATGTACCTCTGATACTCGATAGCAGTGTCGTGGTGGCTTAAGAATTCAACAAGGGAAAGATGGGGGCTGGTCCATTTAACAAAAAAATGGTTCTCACTTTCGGATCTTGAAGTGGTACGCATTAGCCCTGCCATATGAACATCACGCAAATACGCTGGTATCCATCTCTCTCTCATTACAAACATCTCACCTAACCATTTATTATCAACAAGATCAAAATCATTTATCATTCTCTCCCACTCTTTCTCAAATACTTCAGGTGAAATCTGGTCGGTCCAAACAATATCGCATATGCGCTTTTTAAAATAAGGCCCACTAAATAGATCAGAACCAACTTGGAAAAATCAGAAAATTGTTAATATAATAAGAATGGGAATGGATATAAATTATTTTACTGCATCAGTTTATGTAATAAATAAAATTGCATCAATTTGAAAAAAATTAACACATCAACGGTTTTCAAAATATAAAAATCTTTTTTGTATGAATGGATAAGAAAAATTAACTGCATCATCTAATATAAGCTACTGCATCATAGGCATAAGTACTATAAAGAAATACCTTCGTACTCAATTTCTGCATAATATGCCACATATACAGTCGATGCCTTGAATTCGGGAAGCATTCTTCTATAGCTATCTTCATTGATGGATCTTGATCTGTAATAACAACATTTGGATCCTTCCCGAAAGCATTTTTGAATTCAGTAAGTAACCATATGTACGCTCCGGCAGACTCATCAGCAAGCAACCCGGAAGCAAATGTAAGACAACGATTATGATGGTTGATACCCGTAAAAGGAACAAATACCATTTGATACCTACATTTTATAACATATAAAAACAGTATATATCAGTCAATAACAAATAAAACAATAAATAAAAAAAATTCAGAATACGGAACAGAATGTACTTGTTAGAACGAAATGTCGCATCAAAGGATACTATATCACCAAATGTTTGGTAGTCACTAATAGCTTCTTCATCAGCCCAAAAAAGACCAACCAACCGATCGTCATCACCTAAAACAAATAATAATAATAATAATAATAATAATAATAATAATAATAATAATAATAATAATAATAATAATAATAATAATAATAATAATAATAATAATAATAATAATAATAATAATAATAATGTGATGCACTAAATATTATAACTGTGATGCACTAGAGATTATAACTGTAATGTAACGAATAAGTGAATCACCGTTATAATAATTGACATAAAAGCCACGCGAATGAAGCTTTCAACTAAGCAGCTTTTCAACAGCCATTTGAGCGTCTCAATCTCCAATAAAAACACTAATTTTCTTCTTATTGTTCTTACAGTCACTCTTTGTAACACCAACTCTATCAAAGCCACCATACAACTGTTTCAATAACCTAAAACCGATTGCAGGACCAAAATTTGCATTCGAAACTTGGTAAAGAAAATGCTGCTTTGTATATCCCATATTCCTAGAATTCTTCATAAAAATCATATCCTTTTCTGCTACGAGAGGATGGTTATGTCCGTCTTCAAAATTAGTAACTTAATAAACATTTCCAATTTTCTTAAGAGTAAGTGAGGCTAAACAGCCACATCTAAAAGAAGCCTTCCTCCTTT
>JARVZY010009678.1:15000-43489 GCA_030686995.1 Artemisia argyi
AAAAGTTGACCGCGATGGTTGAGCTGGAGTAGGCGCGCGGACAACTTCATCAGTACAAGGCCAACCTTACTTGGGCAGTAAGGTATTTGGAGGAGAAGAAGGAGGAGCACTTCGCAAATATTGCCAAGTTCAAGGAGCGCATGGAGGAGATTGTTCAGATGCAGGAGAATAAGCTGCGTGGCCTGAGCATAGAGTACGATAAGGAGCTATACCCTCATCTGATGTCGACCATTGGTGAGCGCAGGTACTTCCTTTTCAGCTTTGTATGCTTTAGTATATTTTGTTGCTATGTTTTCTTTAACACAAGTTGTCCTTGTTGATGTAGGTGGTTGATTAGTCATGGGCTGCGCCTGGCCGCCATGGGCACTTTGGAGTCCCAAGAGGTGTTGGGTGCCTTTGGGAAGGTGGTGCAGTGTGCTGTGGAGCATAGGAGGTCGCAGGCTATGGAGGATCTCCATGAGGCTAAGTTATTGAGCAAGGCCTTGACTGAGGTACCTGGCTATAACGCGGGTGCGTATGACGAGCTGGTGCAGGCTATGGAGGGGATGAAACTTCTCGAGCTGCCTCATATTGCACGCTTGGAGCACGACCAAGACAACCCCATAAAGGTTATTATGGAGGGGTTGACCTTGGAGCGCCATATTTTGGAGGATGCAGAGGCGCAATCGGACTACTTCCTCAAGTCCGATGAGTCGCAGCTGCAGGTTCCAGTGTTTGCGCAGCCTCGCCATATGCTGAACCCTTTTGCCCTTGAGAGGGAAATTCCTCTGAAGGAGGTACTAGAGCGCCACGTACAGAGAGCTGCCCAAAAGAAAGGTATTAAGGGCAAGGCAGTATTATCCGGTGTGGGCGCTGCACATATTCCCAGGTTTGATGGGGTTCCTGTGAGTGTGCCAAGCGTATCTCCCAAGGATGCATTGCTCTTGAGAAAGCTTCAAGAGGCGGGGAGTTCTGCTGCACCGGAAGATATCCCTGAGCATCGCCATAGCGTGTAGGCTGTTTTTTGTATATGTATTATGTAAATAACAAAGTGTATCTTTTGCTTGTAATTTTGTGTAAGAATGTTGAATAAGATACTCTTTTATAAATTAAGTGCGTGACTTAAAAATATACTTGCATTAATGTTTGCTAAGTTTTATTATTTGACCAAGTGTCTTGGCTCGTTTATTTGCTAAGCTTTGTACGGTGTACTTAATATTTGTTCATCCTTCGTGGGATGCGCACATAAAACTTACCTCAACGTCTCAAAAGTAAGGTGCTTAGCAAGGATGTGTGATCCAATGTTGATGGGTTTGCAACCCTCTTACTCAACGAGTGAATTAGTAGGTTTACTCATCCTTTATGCCTTCGTGGGTCTTAATTAGTGCATGCACGCCATGTAGGCAAAAATATAAGATAACAATATTGACATATATAAGTATGTACGCAATAAAGTAAAATACGTTATGGATTTAGCTAGAAACCATAACATTTTATTGATACTTGCAAGTTTTTTGAGAAAATGAAAATACAATTCATACGAAAGAAAAGAAAAAATCAAACACTTATTGGGCACATCCTAAAGTGCAAAGGTGTTTGTGTATTGGCCGTAGCCTTGCCTAAAGATAGCATCTTTTAAGATTGCAGATGTTCCAGATGCGCGTTAGGTCGTGACCTTCCATATCGCGCAGCCTGTATGAGCCATTGCCTAGCGCATCGGTGACCTCGTAGGGTCCTTCCCATTTAGGTCCAAGCTTGCCTGTGTCTTCTGCGTGACTCACATCATTAGCGCGGTATTGATTGATGCTAAACCGTCAACCAAAGTCAACCACGGATGTGGTCAAGATGGTCAAACAGCCTAAAGTCAATACTCCGCGGAAGTATAGGGTTTCCCCGGGTCGTTATGTCCCGACGAGGTGTGGATGGTATTCAAACGGCTTGTGATCGGGTGAATCTGGACGGGAAAGGGGTTTGAGTTTGATTTGAACTAAGGAATATAAAAGGAAATAGCTTAACTAAGCTATATGAATAAGACGGGAAAGTTAGAAAAACCAGAAACGTTTAAAACTTAAAACGCGTACGTTCACGTTTAAATAACGCGAACGTACAAAATAAAACGTAAAAACTGAAATCTGAAAACACCCAGGGGGTGAAAATGACTTTTTTACAAACTAAAAGGTAAAAGAAAATTTATAGAAAAAGAAAATAAAATTTTACACTAATTAATTATTAATTATTAATTAAATACTAATTAATACTAATTTTTAATATTTAAACAACTTAAATATAATACAATGTTAATTAAATACTAAAAAGGTGAAAATAAAATTTCTAAAGTTATAAAATAACTAAAAACAAGTTTTAAAATTAAAAATATGTATTTTTGTCTTTTTGTGATTTTTCTATTAATTAATTACTAATTATTTAATTAAATTATTTTAAATTAAGAAAAATAGAAAATGAACAGTAAAAATTACAAGAAAATTTCTAAAATTATTTTACATTATATAAAAGCTAGGAAAAATATAAAAACTAGGTTTTACTTAATAAAAACTAATTATGCTATTTAAAACTAATTATTAATTAATTATTAATAAAACTAAGATTAATTCTAATAAATACTAAATGATAAAATAAAAATCTGAGAAAATTATTTTAAATACTTTAATATAATAGGAAATTAATAAAAATATAAAAATGACAAGTACTTAATAAAAATTTAAAAATGAAAATTAAAATTAAATTACATTAAATAGAAACTATCACTTAATTTTAAATTGTTTTTTCTTGGTTTTTCTTTTACAAACTTATTCAAATACTAAAAATAGAAACTTTTTGTGAAAACAACTTTGGTAGCAATAAAAATAAGCTGATTATGCAACAAAAAGCAAAACAGTTGACTTTGTTTGACTTTGGAGGGAAATAAGCTCAATCCAGCTTGTGTGGGACCTACAATAGATGATTCAGGCTTAAATGAGTTATGTGAACAAGTATAAGCCAAATTAAGCATAATTGGACCACTGAATAAGCACTTATATCAAATAAGCACTTTCAAAAATCAACTCCCACACAGATTTTGGGACAAAGTTTAAGGGTTAATGCAGGTGGGGTCCACAGGTCTAGAAGTCAAACTAATGGTCAACATAGGAAGCCCACCAGGGGGGGGGTTGAAAGGTGCAAAGATTGGGGCATGGGACCCACTGAGGTGGTCAGAAAACCACCACCAAGTGGTGGTGGTGGCTGATGTGCAGCTGTGAACAGGGGAGCAGCTTGCCCTGCAAGCTACTTTGGGCAAAGGTGGGGCCCAGGGAAAAAAAATCCTAAAAATATAAAAATTGTGGGATATTGAAGATGAGCTTATATATTTTAACTAGAAACAAATTTCAAATCTTGAGAGCAAACACAAAATTCAAATTAATTCCTTGACTTTTTGTAAAAATCTGAAATGTGCAAATTGACTTTTTAAGCAAAACTACTAATGTTGACTTATTTGGATTTTGATTGGTTCTAACTTACTGAGATGCATGTAATAAGCTACAATAAGACTTAACTAAGCTAAATTAAATACTTTTGCAAAGATTTAATGGGATGTGGGAGCCTAAAACACAACAGATGACAGTTAATGGGGTTTTGGGTGGAGTTTTGACTATTGGCACATGCACACTGGATTTAAAGCTTAATATTACCTATTAGGACCTAAAGTGGTATGATGCAACAGCATTTATCAATATTAACAACCTAGAACACAGAGAATAGCACAGATCCAAACACTCCTTCAAACAAACTGTTTTTGTGATTTCACCATGTAACACTAATCAGATTCATGAAACTGATTCCCAGGGATGCATTATGAAAATACAAGGTCATTTAGTCACAGAAACAACAACACTAACATTAGAAACCTAGGAAACATGGGTATGCTATTTTCACAGTTAAATTGAGATAAAGAAAATTAATCAGATTAAATGAACAAACATGAGATTGTGAAAAATAATCTGAACATAACTATACTAAAACAACATAGAAAACCATAAACAATGAGATATTGAGCAATTGAACAGTAAGAAGCAAAGATTAGGTAAAATGCTTACACAAGAACCAAATTGAGAACTGAGATATTATGGAACATAAACCTATGACTCCCCAAGGAGTTCTAAAACCATAACCATCAACAAATTTCCATGCTTCTTGCCTCTCTTCTTCTTATCTTCTGATTTTTAATTTTCCAACTATTTTTCTGGTATTTTTGTGTATTTTTTGTGATTTTGAGTATTACAAGCTTGAATGCCTTGAAAGCTTTAAAAAGCTTTCAAATGAGCTTAACTGAGCTAAAACAAACACTGAAAATCAACTCTTAACACCTTTGAGTGAAAATGGAATTTTTAACTTGAAAATGCTAAAAAGTGAGTTATATAAAGAGAACTTGAAATTGAAATAACATAAAGTTTAAATTACACTAGAAAGGCAGATTACAAGCTTTTTAAACTAAAAATTACAATTGAAAGATCAATTTTACACTAAGTGGACATTAAATTTAAACTAAAAACTACACTACTAGCTACATGCCTCTTCTTCTCTCTCTTTTCTTTCTTATATGGACTGAGGAGGCTTTCTCTTTCTATCCCACTTCTTTTGAGAACCATTGGATGTCAAAGAAATGATCTTGGCCCTTGAAATGATTTTGGTTGGAAAAGGTGGGTTTGGCAGGTTGTGGTATCTTGGAGAGATTTGTGGGAAATTAATTGGGTTTGGGGTTTAGTGTGATGTGGAGGAGACAAAGGATGGGTAGAGGAGCATAGGAGAGGGGATATGAGGAGTGTGGCAGTGGTATTGCAGGCCAAGTGGGTGGGGAAGGAGATGGTCAACGTATGTTTGACCTGGGGGTGTATTATTTAAAACGGGGTATATTTTTAGGGGGAGTGGGCCGGTTGTGATTGGGCTTGGGGTAGTTTGGTATTGGATCAGGCCAAAAAATGGGGGATTGGGTTGTTTGTTACTTGGGTTTGTTTGGTTTGTATGAAATTTAATCACAAGGACCATTCATGTAATTAAGTGAAAGTGAGGGGCTGCAAATGTGATTTTTTGAAAATATCCACCAGGGTTAATTTTGATAACATTTGAATATTATAAGGACAAAAATTAATATTTTCCAAAATTAAAATACCCGGGGACCAAAATTGTCATTTTTGAAAGTTTAGGGGTTAAACTTGCCATTTTGTGAAAATATTTTATCCAAGGACCAATATTGAACATTTTGAATTTCCAAGGACTAAAAATGATTTTTCATCCAAAAATACCCCACCAGGGACTAAATCTACCAAAATCTGAAACTCCAGGGACTAAATTGTAAATTTCCAAAACTTTCCAATTTTTCACCAAAGGACTAAATATGACATTTTATGATTTCAAAATGACCTTTGGTGATAATTTTCCATTTTTTGAATGACCTGGGACTAGTTTTGTACTTTTATGAAAGTTGGGGACAGAAACTGCCAATTTTGCAAACTTTGTACGTTTTTCGTCTGTTTTTGCTCATTTTGCATCTAAAACATATAAAACACAATTTTGAAATATTTTTAGTATTTTGATGCATTTCTGAGTATTTTTGTATGTTTTGCAGTTCAGATTAGACCAAAAATGATGAGTGTTTGAGCACTCATTAATCCCCCACACTTAACTATTGCTAGTCCCTAGCAATACTGTTTTGAAAACTTGATGGATTTTAAACTCTTTACCAAAAGCCATCACTTCTGGAGTAGCCAGGTGTAAGAACTATGGCACACCTGATAACCGTGTGATTTTGAGCAAACCACCAGCTGTCAACGGATTTGATTTGTCTTTACCAGGAGACGTTTGCTCCTGGACTAGCCAGCTCTTGATGGAATAGTCAACATCTTGGTGAGCTGATTACCAATTATGGATTTTCCACGGCCTTTACCACAAGCCATAATCTTGCGGGCTAGCCAACTCATTTGTTTTTGGGGAGTTGAGGAACCATACAATTTTGGGCAAATTGCAAGCCATAAACGGATTTGAGATGTCTTTACCAAGAGTCGTTTGCTCCTGGACTAGCTAATCCTTTTTGTCGGTTAGACAAGGCGGACTGATTACCACAAAAATTTTGAAGCACCAGTGAAAAATTTTTGAAATTTTTGAATTTTTGGCTAAAACGGGGGTATTATATAGTAAAATGTGATAAAATTCGCTAGAATAGCGAATACCCCCCCCCCCCCCCACACTTAGCATGAATATTGTCCTCAATATTCAAAATCCCGGCTATTATGCCGACATTTTGAACGTAAAAGGACAACATTACAAGCTAAGCGTGGAAAACACCATTTTGTATTTTCACTCTATTTGTAATCATAGCATGGGGGACTCCCCCACACTTAGGGTGAAAACCCTATAAGCATGCTACTGTTTTTGTTTACCGAGTCGCTAGCTTGACTCGACCCTGAATTCATTTGTCCTTAGGGAAGCATGATGTGGAAGAAACAATCTCAAACGGACTTTCATTCAAGATGTTTGGACAAACATTTGAAGCACGTGAAAGTTCCACACCAGTGAGATATAATCCCGGCTCAAAATAATGGTACATGAAAATACTGGGATCAAATATAGTATCTTTATTCCCGAAGGAGTGAAGAAGAGAGGAAGGAACCTCGAGAGCAGGCTCATTAGCCTGAGTTTGGATTTCAAGGGTTAAGCTCAAAAACATCCCGGGAGGGTGGGTGGGAATTTGCAAATCCTCATGATTAAGGATATCTCCCCCCGGGCTATCATACTCCGGAGGAGTCATGATAAGGTGATCAATGATGGGCTCAGAAGGTATTTCATCAACGTCACTGATGTCTCCATAAGATAAAGACTTTTCATCAGTGGGTGAATCACTAAGCCTGATATTGAGATAGGAATTGAGTGATGGATCATCATCATTCAATAAACTTTCAAGGAACAGAATATCCCCCTCAGAATCAAGATAGTTATCATCAACTTCATACGAAGTTGAACTATCTTGAGCAAGGAATGCTTCGACTTCCTCCATATCATCTTTGAAATCAAAGAGATCATCATCACTTCCCAATGGAAGTGGATTGGTGTGAGTGAGTTCATCGGCGAACTCCTCGAGAAGAAAGTCGACATTAGAGTAGGGAATAGATGCATCAACATACTCAATGTCTCCATAAGATAAACAATCATCACTGGAATCAGAGACATTCTCAATTTGATCATTTGGATTATTAGGGGGTGGAGGAATATCACACACTTGATCAAAAGTCCCCTGTGACTCTCTCAGGATTGGGACAAGGATCTCAACACTAGACTTTATTAATTCGTCCGATTCCTTATTAGGAACAGTGCTAAGATGCTCATCCCCCATGTTTAGAGAGTGAGTGTGAACTTCGAGTGTGATAACAATAGACTGAGGGAGATGAGAGGAGCTAGCATTCATGGAATTTTCAAGTTCCATTTGTTCAACGGCTAGTAATTTCCCCGTCTCATTATTTTCTCCCTGATTTTCCGTGGGAGGAATCACAAATGATGAATCAGACGAACCCTTATAAAATTGAAGGATATCAAGGGTGTCTTCATTATCACTATCATTATCACAGTCTAGAAGAGCAGCTTGACGAAATTTGGCACGTGTTATAGCTGCTTGTTCTAAGACAAGTAATTCTTCCCTACTCAATTCGTTTCTAGCCTCTCGTTCTTCAGCAAGTAATTCTGCCATAGATTTCTTACGAGAGTCTCGAAACGGTGTAGTAACCAACTCCTCCTTAAGTTCTTTTAAAATATCAAGAGCCTTTAGTAAAAGGTCTTGCTCAGTTTCTTGAGGAGTTGTGTGAATCATATCGTACTGTGGAGGTGGGTCTGAAAACGAATAGTCGTAATTGTTACAAGGAAATGGATTCCTTGTTTGACAATCCGAGCTAGAGTGTGGACCTCCACAGTAATCACAATAGTAATACTGATGTGGCTGTGGGTTGTATGTGCTAGAATTACAATTGCTATCAGGAGACTGCTCATAGACAAGCGTGTTTCCCGATTGACAATTATAACTGTAGTGTGAACCACCACAATACTCACAACAGTAAAACTGCTAAGACTGATGGTGTGGTAACTGATGGAATGAATCAGTCGTGTCATGGTAGGAATATGGATTCTGGTTATAGACAGACCTGTTTCCCGACTCTACCATGCCACAGCTGGGGCAATTGCCACCATTATAAGGATTACCACACCAATGGCAAACCAGAAAGTGTGGATGAGACATAGAAAGAATCAAAAGGTTTGGGAGGGGTAGGGATGAAGAATCAAAGGCGTGAGAGGGTAAAGGTGAATATTTTTGGATTTTTGGAAAGACATTTTGTACAAATGATAAAGAAAATCTTTTTGTGTTTTTTTGTGTTCGTTGAAAACTGAGTTTAAAAAGTTTTCGTGAACGGTTTTGTTTTGATAATGGGAAAATATGAACAAAGGATGGATAAATGTACAACGGAACGAATTCCAAAGACACTAATCAGAAAAACAGTTTAGATACGCACACAACCTCCCCGGCAGCGGCGCCAAAATTTGATTGATGCTAAACCGTCAACCAAAGTCAACCACGGATGTGGTCAAGATGGTCAAACAGCCTAGAGTCAATACTCCGCGGAAGTATAGGGTTTCCCCGGGTCGTTATGTCCCGACGAGGTGTGGATGGTATTCAAACGGCTTGTGATCGGGTGAATCTGGACGGGAAAGGAGTTTGAGTTTCATTTGAACTAAGGAATCTACAAGGAAATAGCTTAACTAAGCTATATGAATAATACGGGAAAGTTAGAAAAACCAGAAACGTTTAAAACTTAAAACGCGTACGTTCACGTTTAAATAACGCGAACGTACAAAATAAAACGTAAAAACTGAAATCTGAAAACACCCAGGGGGTGAAAATGACTTTTTTACAAACTAAAAGGTAAAAGAAAATTTATAGAAAAAGAAAATAAATTTTTACACTAATTAATTATTAATTATTAATTAAGTAATAATTAATACTAATTTTTAATATTTAAACAACTTAAATATAATACAATGTTAATTAAATACTAAAAAGGTGAAAATAAAATTTCTAAAGTTATAAAATAACTAAAAACAAGTTTTAAAATTAAAAATATGTATTTTTGTCTTTTTGTGATTTTTCTATTAATTAATTACTAATTACTTAATTAAACTATTTTAAATTAAGAAAAATAGAAAATGAACAGTAAAAATTACAAGAAATTTTCTAAAATTATTTTACATTATTTAAAATAATTTTCTAAAATTATTTTACTTAATAAAAACTAATTATGCTATTTAAAACTAATTATTAATTAATTATTAATAAAACTAAGATTAATTCTAATAAATACTAAATGATAAAATAAAAATCTGAGAAAATTATTTTAAATACTTTAATATAATAGGAAATTAATAAAAATATAAAAATGACAAGTACTTAATAAAAATTTAAAAATGAAAATTAAAATTAAATTACATTAAATAGAAAGTATCACTTAATTTTAAATTGTTTTTTCTTGGTTTTTCTTTTACAAACTTATTTAAATACTAAAAATAGAAACTTTTTGTGAAAACAACTTTTATAGAAATAAAAAATAAGCTGATTATGCAACAAAAAGCAAAATAGTTGACTTTGTTTGACTTTGGAGGGAAATAAGCTCAATCCAGCTTGTGTGGGACCCACAATAGATGATTCAGGCTTAAATGAGTTATGTGAACAAGTATAAGCCAAATTAAGCATAAGTGGACCACTGAATAAGCACTTATATCAAATAAGCACTTTCAAAAATCAACTCCCACACAGATTTTGGGACAAAGTTTAAGGGTTAATGAAGGTGGGGTCCACAGGTCTAGAAGTCAAACTAATGGTCAACATAGGAAGCCCACCAGGGGGGGGGGGGGGTTTGAAAGGTGCAAAGATTGGGGAATGGGACCCACTGAGGTGGTCAAAAAACCACCACCAAGTGGTGGTGGTGGCTGATGTGCAGCTGTGAACAGGGGAGCAGCTTGCCCTGCAAGCTACTTTGGGCAAAGGTGGGGCCCAGGGAAAAAATCCTAAAAATATAAAAATTGTGGGATATTGAAAATGAGCTTATATATTTTAACTAGAAACAAATTTCAAATCTTGAGAGCAAACACAAAATTCAAATTAATTCCTTGACTTTTTGTAAAAATCTAAAATGTGCAAATTGACTTTTTAAACAAAACTACTAATGTTGACTTATTTGGATTTTGATTGGCTCTAACTTACTGAGATGGATGTAATAAGCTACAATAAGACTTAACTAAGCTAAATTAAATACTTTTGCAAAGATTTAATGGGATGTGGGAGCCTAAAACACAACAGATGACAGTTAATGGGGTTTTGGGTGGAGTTTTGACTATTGGCACATGCACACTGGATTTAAAGCTTAATATTACCTATTAGGACCTAAAGTGGTATGATGCAACAGCATTTATCAATATTAACAACCTAGAACACAGAGAATAGCACAGATCCAAACACTCCTTCAAACAAACTGTTTTTGTGATTTCACCATGTAACACTGATCAGATTCATGAAACTGATTCCCAGGGATGCATTATGAAAATACAAGGTCATTTAGTAACAGAAACAACAGCACTAACATTAGAAACCTAGGAAACATGGGTATGCTATTTTCACAGTTAAATTGAGATAAAGAAAATTAATCAGATTAAATGAACAAACATGAGATTGTGAACAGTAATCTGAACTTAACTATACTAAAACAACATAGAAAACCATAAACAATGAGATATTGAGCAATTGAACAGTAAGAAGCAAAGATTAGGTAAAATGCTTACACAAGAACCAAATTGAGAACTGAGATATTATGGAACATAAACCCATGACTCCCCAAGGAGTTCTAAAACCATAACCATCAACAAATTTCCATGCTTCTTGCCTCTCTTCTTCTTATCTTCTGATTTTTAATTTTCCAACTATTTTTCAGGTATTTTTGTGTATTTTTGTGATTTTGAGTATTACAAGCTTAAATGCCTTGAAAGCTTTAAAAAGATTTCAAATGAGCTTAACTGAGCTAAAACAAACACTGAAAATCAACTCTTAACACCTTTGAGTGAAAATGGAATTTTTAACTTGAAAATGCTAAAAAGTGAATTATATAAAGAGAACTTGAAATTGAAATAACAAAAAGTTTAAATTACACTAGAAAGGCATATTACAAGCTTTTTAAACTAAAAATTACAATTGAAAGATCAATTTTACACTAAGTCGACATTAAATTTAAACAAAAAACTACACTACTAGCTACATGCCTCTTCTTCTCTCTCTTTTCTTTCTTACATGGACTGAGGATGCTTTCTCTTTCTATCCCACTTCTTTTGAGAACCATTGGATGTCAAAGAAATGATCTTGGCCCTTGAAATGATTTTGGCGGGAAAAGGTGGGTTTGGCAGGTTGTGGTTTCTTGGAGAGATTTGTGGGAAATTAATTGGGTTTGGGGTTTAGTGTGATGTGGAGGAGACAAAGGATGGGTAGAGGAGCAGAGGAGGGGGGATATGAGGAGTGTGGCAGTGGTATTGCAGGCCAAGTGGGTGGGGAAGGAGATGGTCAACGTATGTTTGACCTGGGGGTGTATTATTTAAAACGGGGTATATTTTTAGGGGGAGTGGGCCGGTTGTGATTGGGCTTGGGGTAGTTTGGTATTGGATCAGGCCAAAAAATGGGGGATTGGGTTGTTTGTTACTTGGGTTTGTTTGGTTTGTATGAAATTTAATCACAAGGACCATTCATGTAATTAAGTGAAAGTGAGGGGCTGCAAATGTGATTTTCTGAAAATATCCACGAGGGTTAATTTTTATAACATTTGAATATTATAAGGACAAAAATTAATATTTTCCAAAATTAAAATACCCGGGGACCAAAATTGTCATTTTTGAAAGTTTAGGGGTTAAACTTGCCATTTTGTGAAAATCTTTTATCCAAGGACCAATATTGAACATTTTGAATTTCCAAGGACTAAAAATGATTTTTCATCCAAAAATACCCCACCAGGGACTAAATCTGCCAAAATTTGAAACTCCAGGGACTAAATTGTAAATTTCCAAAACTTTCCAATTTTTCACCAAAGGACTAAATATGACATTTTATGATTTCAAAATGACCTTTGGTGATAATTTTCCATTTTTTGAATGACCAGGGACTAGTTTTGTACTGTTATGAAAGTTGGGGGACTGAAACTGCCAATTTTGCAAACTTTATACGTTTTTCGTCTATTTTTGCTCATTTTGCATCCAAAAATGATGAGTGTTTGAGCACTCATCAGGTATACAAAGTCTCCTGGCCTGAAGGAAGTGTGTTTGACCTTTGCATCATAATACTTCTTCATTTTTGCTTTAGCCTTTGCTTCGCGTATAGCTGCGCATTCACGTCTTTCTTCCAGTAAGTCCAAGTCTATGCGCCGCTCCTCGTCATTTGTTGTGACGTTGACCTCTGCTGTTCGTATTGTTGGCATTCCTATCTCAGCTGGTATGACGGCCTTTGTTCCGTAGACAAGGGAGAATGGCGTATCGCCAGTACTAGTTTTAATTGTGGTGCAATGCGCCCATAAGACATGTGAGAGCTCGTCCACCCACCTTCCTTTGTGTCTGTCAAGGCTCACTTTTATTCCTTCACCTAGACTGCGATTTGCGCGCTCAACTAAACCATTGGTTTGTGGGTTTTTTACTGAGGCGAAGTGTTGTGTGATGTTCAATTGCGCGCACCAATCTTTGAATGGGTTGTCGCAGAATTGTTTCCCATTATCTGATATAATCTCTCCAGGTAGTCCGAAGCGACAGACAATATTGTCCCAGACAAAGCGTTTGACTTGGTTTCCCGTGATGCTCACCACCGCCTTTGCTTCAATCCACTTTGTGAAGTAATCTATGGCTACAATGAGGAACTTTAGCCCTCCTGTTGCAACTGGGAAGGGTCCTGCGATGTCAATGCCCCACTTGTAGAATGGCCATGGTGAGGTAATGAGTGTTAGCTCTTGTTGTGGTCGGCGCGGAATTAGCATGTGTACTTAACAATTGCTGCATTTCTTTATCAGATCGCGTGCGTCGCGGTGCATAGTTGGCCAATAATACCCCGACCGTAGAGCGCTTGCTACCACATATTGCGGCCCTGAGTGCATGCTACATGATCCAGCATGGATTTCTCGGAGTACATAGTCTGCTTGAAGAGGTCCAACACATCTGAGCCATGGTTGCAAGAAAGAGCGTCGATAGAGTATGTTGTCTCGTAGTTCAAATCGCTGCGCTGTGCGCCGCACTTTTCGAGCGTCCTTATGGTCTTATCGCAAGACTCCCTTGTAGGACCTTAGATATATCAACTTTAGCACAAATACAATGACTAGATGAAGTAAAGATGGTGACTTATGATGATATATGTGTGGCGTTAAATGAGAGAAAAAGAGTAAAAAGATGAAGAGAACTTTTATTAAAAAACACACACACAATACACACACAAGCACACACCTCAAATGACTCATTTGAGGTGTTTATATAGTAAGAGATGTAACACCCTAATGGGCTTGGATGGGCTTGGTCATGGATTGGACTTTTACATTAAGTATGGACTAGTTGTAATACATAACTTATAACCTATTAGATTAGTCCAAACCATAAGCCCATTGACTATTCTATTGTAATCTACGACACATTACAAAGTTACATGTATGAGAATGACCATCACTTCTAAATACATATTTTTAATGCTAACAATCTCCCCCTAAGGGTTGGTCATTCGAATGATGCTCCACGTGAGTGGGTCTTCCGTGTTCTTTGTCTTTAACTTTGTGTGTCGTTGTAGAATAGTCTTTAGTCTTTGTTCCTTCATGCTTTGTGATCTTTGATAACTGATTTATCATCGTTCTTTGTTCCTTTGTGATGTGGAGTTATCTGCCTTACGTCACTTCTGCGTCTGTGGTGGTTGTTTGCCATTCCAACATGCTCATACATCTTTGGATTTTGATATTCATATGCACGTAGTTCCCTTTCTTACACTTTGATCTTTAGTCTTTATACTTTGTAGATTCTTCTTATTGGCGTAGAATCTTCCTTTGAACTTTGTGTTGAATAGATCTTTGAGGGAGCTTTCTTTAACTTCCAGATGTATGTATGAGCACGTGGAATCTGTCGCCATGGAGATGAAGTGTCCCTGCATATAAACAGTTAGCAATAAAACATCCGGTACTTACAGATAAGAATTAGAGATCGTCAACAGCATAGTGTGAAGACTCCTTCTAACCCTTACCAAGGCCGTTCCCATGTCAGATACTCTCGAGAGAGCTTACAAGACCTACTAAGTAGCTCAATGACTGGGTGAGTCGCTGGGGATCACTCCACGACTGTAGACCGTTTGAAACCACCGCGAACACTAAGCGTAACCCATAAAGAATTACCGAAGTGACCTGCTGTCAGGGCTGCTTGATGTTGACCCTGGCAGGAATTTCCATTCAATCATTGAGAAACACTTGTGTGAATTCTCTCATAAATGTTCTGGCAGATTGCTAAGATCTGCGTAGGACTCTTAAGTTTACATCTGGCGTCCTTAATGATGAACAACCAGTGTAGAAATATCATGTGTTCCTATGAGATCTTTTGATGAATCTCGGGGCTCTAGACTCGATAAGTGCACATTTGGTTTCCTATGCGGAGATTAGGGAGAGGTCTCCTGCTTCAATATCAACCATCTCTAGGAGACAGGTCGATAGATTATGCCGGTTCCCCGTGAGAATGAAACAAGCTCTTTTAAGAGAACTTGAGTGGTTAAGAAGGTTTAGTGCAGTGCGTCACTGGGTCCATGACGTCTTTGTCTTCAATACCGGTGTCACCTTAGTAACAACCAGTAGCATATGAATTGTACCCGGTGTCTGCCCTAAGGTTGAACATTTGGAGGGCTATTTTTATTTCACCCTTTTTCATAACTTTTCTTTTTAATTCTTCAACCCCTTCTTTCTCCTTTCTCATTTTCTCCTTTTTTCAATCATACCTAAGGACTTCTAATTCTAATCTATTGGATTTGTCCTTGGGTAGATCCCTCCGGCTCTGGCGGATCATAGGACGGTTTTTCCTAACCTTAGTCACCTTATAACTCCATGACTATCCTATCATTGCCATGAAACCATTTATTGAAAATCTCTCAAAGTGTTTATGATAATAAAACACATTGTTGACACTTCGAGAGTTTTGCATTTCTTTTTGAAGGACTCCCCCTTCACATGTGCTCATGAATATTTAAGAAATTTGCACATGTGGGAGGAGTTTGCACTTTTTGAATTGATCCACTTTCAGCGAACATGACCGATTCGAGACACGCTTACATCACTAGTTAGACTAGCTTGAAGTTATTACCCGTCCTGGTCAAGTCCAAAGAAAGTATCTCGATGCGGTACATTCTACTCAGACAAGTCCTATTCGAGACACGCTTACATCACTAGTTAGACTAGCTTGAAATTATTACCCGTCCAGGACAAGTCTTTTCGATTACTGACATTTTAAGCTTCGTCAATTCATTGGTACTTTCTGAGTCGAGCTCTTCTGAGATTCAGTCACAAACTTTAAACATCTTTGATCACATTTTAATCATGTCTTCTCCCCCTCAAAAATAGCATATTGTGATATTTTTGATATCAACTGATTAATAAAAAGCTTTTGGAGAGAAAGACAGATTTTGCATGAATTTGGAACATTTTGAGTTTGTACTCCCCCTTAATGATAGCATATTTAAAATTACTGAAGGGTTTTGAGGGAGTTATCTTGAGCACTAATTTTGAGAGATTTTGAGAAATCTTTTGAACAATCTTGAAAAAGTGCTCAAGAATTTTGTTGGAAAACGAGTTTATGCTTGAAATCTTTTTCGTTTGTTTAGACTCGAACTTTTTGAAAAAGAGTTCGTCATTGAACGTACGAGTCCTTGATTTGAAATATAATCAGAAGTCATCATTTAACGTACGGGTTTTGTACTGATGTATACGAAAGCCATTGTGAAGAAACTTTTAGAGAAACGACATGTTTTAGAAAAGCATTTATAAGAACTCCCGCTCAAGCATCTGTACATATCCGTATCATTGTTGAATGACATTTCTAGAAACGTACAGAATATTGATTTATACGAGAGACATGTCGTGAGAAGAATATTTTTGGATTTTTTGATTTTATATTGTTTTTGTATTTTTTGAAAGATTTATATTTTTGTATTTTGTTTTTGTTGGTTTTTCAAATTTTGTATTTTGTTTTTTCAAAAAATATTTACAGCGAAGCGATTTTGAAAACATTTTTCAAGAAGATTCGAGAAGACGTTTTAGCTCCTCAGGAGTTAGGCTTCGCATGCCAATTCGTCGAACTAAATAGTCAAACCGTTCTTTTGGAAGGGCTTTAGTAAATAGATCGGCGAGTTGATAATCAGTCTTAACAAAAAATAATTCAACAGTACCCTCTTCCACGTGTTCTTTGATGAAATGGTAGCGGACTTTGATATGCTTCGTCTTAGAGTGATGTACGGGATTGCACGAGATGGCTATGGCACTTTTTGAGTCACAATACATAGGTATTCTGTCAAAAGTAAAGCCATAATCTGTGAGCTGTGTCCGCATCCAAAGAACTTGGGCACAACACGCAGATAAAGACACATACTCGGCTTCGGCGGTTGATAGCGCAGTACAATCCTGTTTCTTTGAAGACCAGCTTACAAGCTTTTCACCCAAAAATTGTGCTCCACCTGATGTACTCTTTGCTGTAACTTGATCACCAGCATGGTCTGCATCTGAAAATGCTGTTAGATTAAACTCCGAATCCTTCGGATACCAAAGTCCCATATTAATGGTGCTTCGTAGGTACCGAAAGATCCGTTTAACCTCTTTGAGGTGAAGTTCGGTAGGCTTTGCCTGAAACCGTGCTAATAAACAAACAGCAAATTGAATATCGGGTCGACTAGCAGTCAGGTACATGAGAGAACCGATCATGCTCCGATATTTTTTCGGATCGATAGGTTTCCCAAACAAATCAGCACCTATTTTTGGTGAAGTGACCATTGGTGTACCAACAGAATCACAATTTTCCATTCCATGTTTTTTCAAAATCTCTATAGTATATTTAGCTTGATTGATAAAAATACCACGAGGGGATTGATGGATTTGTAAGCCAAGAAAGAATTTTAGTTCCCCCATCATGGACATTTCAAATTTACTTTTCATGAGATTTTCAAAATGTTTTGAATGGTTAGGATTGGTTGATCCAAAAATAATGTCGTCCACGTAAATTTGAACGATCAAGATGTCATCTTTGAACTTTTTGATAAACAAGGTGTCATCAACCGTTCCTTTTGTGAAATTGTTTTTAAGCAAGAAAGATGATAGTTCGTCATACCACGCTCTTGGAGCTTGTTTTAGACCATAAATTGCTTTCTTAAGCTTGTAGACGTAGTCTGGATGATCTTTGTCGACGAATCCCTCTGGCTGACTCACATACACTTCTTCTTTCAGAGTTCCATTCAAGAAAGCTGTCTTAATGTCCATCTGATAGACTGTGATGTTTTTGTGAGCGGCATAGGCTAAGAAAATCCGGACTGCTTCAAGTCTAGCTACAGGCGCGAATGATTCTTCGAAATCTATCCCTTCTTCTTGTGGATATCCTTTAGCCACGAGACGAGCTTTGTTGCGAATAACAGTCATTTCCTCATCCAGTTTGTTCTTCCACAACCACTTGAGATCAAGAACACGTTTATCAAGTGGTCGTTCAACAAGTTCCCAACTGTCATGTAACAGGTATTGAAGAAATTCCTCCTGCATCGCTTCAATCCATGGGTTTTCTGCCATTGCTTCCCGAATGTTCTTAGGTACTTTGGTGCTTATTGAGCAAATGTAAATGCACAATTCGAGATCGGTGGCAAGTTGTCTCCTCGTCTGAACTGGCATTGAAGGATCACCAATAACATGTACTAACGGATGGTCTTTTGTCCATTGAAACGTAGAAGGGTACCTTTGGTTGAACGAGTGTGTGTTAGATGGTTCTTGTAACCTTGAACAAGATTCAGCAGAGTCTGATGCAAACGGGTTTTCAAATACTTCTTCTTCTCCTTCTAACGCAACATCGTTTGAATTAGATGTAGGTTCTTTTTGAAAATTTGTAGTTTGATTTTGCTCATCAACTCTTGGTAGAACAGATTCAATAACTGGAGTTGCTTGAGTAGATGTTGATGATGTTGAGGTCGTTGGTGCTTCAGCTTCGATTGTGGTAGATGCATCTTGTGTTGGTGGTGGTGGTGGATGGTTTTGAGCGGGTGCAGCGGAATGTTGATTAGATGCATTTGTCGAAGTTCCACCATAATATTCATCAAACATTAGCTCGAAGAAATTTTCCAGTTCTTGTTCTGAAGGTTTATCCATGTTTGTTGACTGAGCTCCTTGAGGTACGAGTCCTGAACTGATGTGTCCAGAAGTCTGCTGGTTTGGTGCGGGTCCTAATCCGTTTTGATTAGAAGCCATCGGATTAAGCGCGGGTTCTAGAGCGAGTCTCTCAGAAGCCATTTGTGAAATCTCGTCAAACTTCACATTCATCGTCTCCATTATCTTTTTCGTTCTTCTATTAAATACCCTGAATGCCCTCGAGTTTTCTGAATATCCAATGAAGATTCCAATATCACCCTTAGCTTTTAACTTTCCTAGATCTTCTCTATCATTCGTCGGATAGCATAAAGCGCCAAACACGTGAAGGTAAGAGATGTCAGGTTTACGGTTGTTCACTAGCTCATATGGGGTTTTATTGAATCTTGGATGTACTAGGGATCGGTTTTGAGTAAAGCAAGCAGTGGCTACAGCATCAGCCCATAAGAATAGTGGTGCACTAGAATAGATTAGCATTGTACGAGCAGCTTCCACAAGAGTTCGGTTTCTTCTTTCAACTACCCCATTCTGCTGTGGAGTTCTAACAACTGATGTTTGATGTGTAATTCCAACATCTTCGAGGTAAGTTCTTAACTCCTGATTTGTGAATTCTGTGCCATTATCTGTTCTTATAATCCTTACTGGAGCTTGAAGTAGAACTTGAATACGCTTCAGAAAGGTGATGATGATGCCTGGTGCTTCGTCTTTTGATCTCAAAAACTTTACCCAAGTATATCTTGAATAATCATCAACAATAACAAGAATATACTTCTTCCCATTAATGCTTTCAACTCTCATTGGGCCACATAAGTCCATGTGCAACATATGTAACCTTGCTTCCGAACTAGGTACGGTTTTGGGTTTATATGATGCTCTTTTACTTTTTCCTTGTTCGCATGATGGACATAGGTGTTCCTTGGTGTATTTGAACTTAGGAAGTCCAGTGACGATGTTGTCTTTGGCTAACTTGTTGATCGTGTCGAAATTGAGATGGGATAAACGTCTATGCCACAGCCAGGACTTAGTTTCGGTTGCCCTTGTCATAAGACAAATTGGTGATGTAGAAGTCATTTGGTTGATGTCGATAGCATACAAATTTGTACCACGATTACCAGTTAAGAGATCATCACCAACCAAATTTCTAATAAAAACCGTGTTTCTCCTGAATGCAACTTCTAAATCTGCATCACAAAACTGCCCAACTGAAAACAAGTTGTGTCCCAACCCTTCGACGTAGTAAACTCGAGTGATTAAAAAATTCTCAAACCGAAGATCTCCATAACCCTGAATAGCTGCTACATGATCATTTCCAAAGCGTACAGTTCCCATGAATTTCCAGACGAAATTGATCAGCAGCTTTAAATTCCCGGTCATGTGCTTGGAGCAACCCGAGTCGACGATCCAAAGACATATTTCGATAACCTGCCAAGAACAGAAGAGTTTGTATTTGGAAACCGTGTTGAATTTGGTTCCATGGGGTTAGGAGTAAAAGCAGAATCATACTCAGAGACAGTTGCTACTTGTTTAGCTTGAGTTATTTCTAATTTGCCGT
This sequence comes from Artemisia argyi, assembly GCA_030686995.1. Lineage (NCBI taxonomy): Eukaryota > Viridiplantae > Streptophyta > Magnoliopsida > Asterales > Asteraceae > Artemisia > Artemisia argyi. The sequence continues at coordinate 34,984 of JARVZY010009678.1, forward strand.
CCTTAAGAGTGAACTCTCTACCCGTCGGAATCCACATACAAAACTTAAGATAGTTCCTAGGCATTCGACTACTAGTGGTAGACCTAAAGCGTGAAACTAATCTTTCTATAGATCTAGATCTGGCACTAGTTCCCTTTGGAACATACTTCTGTTCAGGCGTAACATTCACATTCTTAGAAACACATTCATCATGAACATCATTAATTAAACATTTCTTGCATATTAAACAAACAGAGTCATTACATGCATTAGAACCAGTACTTTCGACATTACATTCAGATGAATAATGTTTCTTATTACAAAGCGATAAATTCCTAGGGTGTTCTTCTACTTCTTCAACTTTATTCTTGCTACTACTCGTAGAAACAGGCGAGACTCTATTGTTCCTTGTATTGCTCCTAGGCTTTAGTCTGCTGCTCCTAGAGGTGCATTCTAATCCTGTAGAAGGTAAGGCACACACATTAGGATTTATATTGTTGTCCTTTTTAGCATCACTAGACTCTTTAGAATTATCCTTTTTGCACGCATTTGTCTTAGAAGTGGAGGCAGACGCATTAGTGGGACTAATCCTAAAAAGGCCAGGTGCTATCACTTTTGGTGTTTCGACAACCGCTTTTCCTTTATCAACAATCTTAACATTTTCACTTTTCTTAGGCAAGGGTGTTGGAGTGACTGGTTTTGTCAAATCCTTTTTCTCATCGACTTTTGGAGCAAACCGTGAAATTGACATTTTTGGTTTTTGAACCGTGTTTGAAACATTTGGTTTCTCCGTAGTCGACGGTTTTGCAAACTTGGTTTCCTCACCCTTTCCTTTTTGACTTTGAAGCTGAGCCCTCAAAAGATCATTTTGCTCTTTCATGTTCTTTAAGGCACGCTCATACGACAATTTGTCATACTTGCATTCTTCCTTTTTCCGATCAAGTTGTTTAAAATATGACACATTTTCTTTTTCAAGCTTTATAAGAGCATTTTCATATTTTGAAACAATTTCGGAGGTCTCAGCTCTCAGTCTTTCATCGTCTTGAACAGAGTACGTTTGTAAAATGATGGACATAATGTCAGTGGTCATAACAGCTTCGAAGAGAGAATCATTCAGGTTTTCCAAAACATTTATGTTTTCACGAGTATCATTAGCTTCATTTACCAGGGATTTGTGGTCCTTGACAAAGTCGGCCGTTTCTTTTAAGAAAGCTTGTTCAAAATGGATTACCCTCGCACTGATGTTATTCAGTGGGATAGTAATTTCGTTTTCAAAAACTTTTTTCTGCTCAATATGAAAACTGGAATGCCAGTTGTTAATATTGATTGTAGTTTTAGAAGCAACAATATTTTGAAGTTCTTGAATTCTCTTTTTAACGTCATCCAAAATTTCTCTAGCCTCACTTGTATTAAAAGTGTTGGTAGAAGAAATTTGTTCCATTTTTGAAAGAGATTTGGAAACAATTACTTTCTTAGAAAACATTTTTGAGAATGGTCGTTTTATGGAAAACACAGATGGTTCTTTTTGTGGAACAAAAGTAATTCCCGAAAGTTTGTTCAATTTGTTGTAATCAATGGGTTTCAAATCCTTTTGTTTCATTTTAGTAATGCTCTCTTCGACATGTTCTATCGTTTGCACAGAATCCCGAACGACGGGAGGATCATGTTTAGTGTAAATCACATTACCATTATACAAAACATTCTGTTCTTGCTGAGCTTTCTTGAGATTACTGGGGGTGTTGTTACCGAGAGCCACTTTATGTTTCGTATGGTAAACCGGATTAGTTTGATTTGAAATCATTTTCATTGTTTGACTTGACTGACCCGACTTAACCACCAATTCTTCTAAGTGAGCAATCATGTGTTCTGACTCTACGATTTCTGCCAAAAGTTTGTCTTCTTTCTTTGCAAAGTCCTTTTTTAGCTCGTCCCTTTCTTTTTCAAGATTGGTATAAGCTGATTTTTGTTTAGAAAGTTGGTTTTGTAAATCAGAAATTTCCGCGTTTAAAGATTTTATCTTTTTGAAAGAATTAACATCAAGTGTATCAAACTTGAGTTGCAATTGTTTTTCCCTTGAAACGGAATTTTGATAACCAGTTTCTAATTCAGACAATCTTTTGTTATGAAATTCAAAAGCTTTAACGTTTTCTTTGTAACTCTCAAGCTCAGCGGTCAATTTAACATTCGCGGCCTTAACATCGCGATTGACCTTTTTCACATTCTCAATTTCAATACGACAATTATTCAATCGCGATGTTAAGGCCGCGAATGTTAAATTGACCGCTGAGCTTGAGAGTTACAAAGAAAACGTTAAAGCTTTTGAATTTCATAACAAAAGATTGTCTGAATTAGAAACTGGTTATCAAAATTCCGTTTCAAGAGAAAAACAATTGCAACTCAAGTTTGACACACTTGATGTTAATTCTTTCAAAAAGATAAAATCTTTAAACGCGGAAATTTCTGATTTACAAAACCAACTTTCTAAACAAAAATCAGCTTATACCAATCTTGAAAAAGAGAGGGACGAGCTGAAAAAGGACTTTGCAAAGAAAGAAGACAAACTTTTGGCAGAAATCGTAGAGTCAGAACACATGATTGCTCACTTAGAAGAATTGGTGGTTAAGTCGGGTCAGTCAAGTCAAACAATGAAAATGATTTCAAATCAAACTAATCCGGTTTACCATACGAAACATAAAGTGGCTCTCGGTAACAACACCCCCAGTAATCTCAAGAAAGCTCAGCAAGAACAGAATGTTTTGTATAATGGTAATGTGATTTACACTAAACATGATCCTCCCGTCGTTCGGGATTCTGTGCAAACGATTGAACATGTCGAAGAGAGCATTACTAAAATGAAACAAAAGGATTTGAAACCCATTGATTACAACAAATTGAACAAACTTTCGGGAATTACTTTTGTTCCACAAAAAGAACCATCTGTGTTTTCCATAAAACGACCATTCTCAAAAATGTTTTCTAAGAAAGTAATTGTTTCCAAATCTCTTTCAAAAATGGAACAAATTTCTTCTAACAACACTTTTAATACAAGTGAGGCTAGAGAAATTTTGGATGACGTTAAAAAGAGAATTCAAGAACTTCAAAACATCGTTGCTTCTAAAACTACAATCAATATTAACAACTGGCATTCCAGTTTTCATATTGAACAGAAAAAAGTTTTTGAAAACGAAATTACTATCCCACTGAATAACATCAGTGCGAGGGTAATCCATTTTGAACAAGCTTTCTTAAAAGAAACGGCCGACTTTGTCAAGGACCACAAATCCCTGGTAAATGAAGCTAATGATACTCGTGAAAACATAAATGTTTTGGAAAACCTGAATGATTCTCTCTTCGAAGCTGTTATGACCACTGACATTATGTCCATCATTTTACAAACGTACTCTGTTCAAGACGATGAAAGACTGAGAGCTGAGACCTCCGAAATTGTTTCAAAATATGAAAATGCTCTTATAAAGCTTGAAAAAGAAAATGTGTCATATTTTAAACAACTTGATCGGAAAAAGGAAGAATGCAAGTATGACAAATTGTCGTATGAGCGTGCCTTAAAGAACATGAAAGAGCAAAATGATCTTTTGAGGGCTCAGCTTCAAAGTCAAAAAGGAAAGGGTGAGGAAACCAAGTTTGCAAAACCGTCGACTACGGAGAAACCAAATGTTTTAAACACGGTTCAAAAACCAAAAATGTCAATTTCACGGTTTGCTCCAAAAGTCGATGAGAAAAAGGATTTGACAAAACCAGTCACTCCAACACCCTTGCCTAAGAAAAGTGAAAATGTTAAGATTGTTGATAAAGGAAAAGCGGTTGTCGAAACACCAAAAGTGATAGCACCTGGCCTTTTTAGGATTAGTCCCACTAATGCGTCTGCCTCCACTTCTAAGATAAATGCGTGCAAAAAGGATAATTCTAAAGAGTCTAGTGATGCTAAAAAGGACAACAATATAAATCCTAATGTGTGTGCCTTACCTTCTACAGGATTAGAATGCACCTCTAGGAGCAGCAGACTAAAGCCTAGGAGCAATACAAGGAACAATAGAGTCTCGCCTGTTTCTACGAGTAGTAGCAAGAATAAAGTTGAAGAAGTAGAAGAACACCCTAGGAATTTATCGCTTTGTAATAAGAAACATTATTCATCTGAATATAATGTCGAAAGTACTGGTTCTAATGCATGTAATGACTCTGTTTGTTTAATATGCAAGAAATGTTTAATTAATGATGTTCATGATGAATGTGTTTCTAAGAATGTGAATGTTACGCCTGAACAGAAGTATGTTCCAAAGGGAACTAGTGCCAGATCTAGATCTATAGAAAGATTAGTTTCACGCTTTAGGTCTACCACTAGTAGTCGAATGCCTAGGAACTATCTTAAGTTTTGTATGTGGATTCCGACGGGTAGAGAGTTCACTCTTAAGGACGGCAAATTAGAAATAACTCAAGCTAAACAAGTAGCAACTGTCTCTGAGTATGATTCTGCTTTTACTCCTAACCCCATGGAACCAAATTCAACACGGTTTCCAAATACAAACTCTTCTGTTCTTGGCAGGTTATCGAAATATGTCTTTGGATCGTCGACTCGGGTTGCTCCAAGCACATGACCGGGAATTTAAAGCTGCTGATCAATTTCGTCTGGAAATTCATGGGAACTGTACGCTTTGGAAATGATCATGTAGCAGCTATTCAGGGTTATGGAGATCTTCGGTTTGAGAATTTTTTAATCACTCGAGTTTACTACGTCGAAGGGTTGGGACACAACTTGTTTTCAGTTGGGCAGTTTTGTGATGCAGATTTAGAAGTTGCATTCAGGAGAAACACGGTTTTTATTAGAAATTTGGTTGGTGATGATCTCTTAACTGGTAATCGTGGTACAAATTTGTATGCTATCGACATCAACCAAATGACTTCTACATCACCAATTTGTCTTATGACAAGGGCAACCGAAACTAAGTCCTGGCTGTGGCATAGACGTTTATCCCATCTCAATTTCGACACGATCAACAAGTTAGCCAAAGACAACATCGTCACTGGACTTCCTAAGTTCAAATACACCAAGGAACACCTATGTCCATCATGCGAACAAGGAAAAAGTAAAAGAGCATCATATAAACCCAAAACCGTACCTAGTTCGGAAGCAAGGTTACATATGTTGCACATGGACTTATGTGGCCCAATGAGAGTTGAAAGCATTAATGGGAAGAAGTATATTCTTGTTATTGTTGATGATTATTCAAGATATACTTGGGTAAAGTTTTTGAGATCAAAAGACGAAGCACCAGGCATCATCATCACCTTTCTGAAGCGTATTCAAGTTCTACTTCAAGCTCCAGTAAGGATTATAAGAACAGATAATGGCACAGAATTCACAAATCAGGAGTTAAGAACTTACCTCGAAGATGTTGGAATTACACATCAAACATCAGTTGTTAGAACTCCACAGCAGAATGGGGTAGTTGAAAGAAGAAACCGAACTCTTGTGGAAGCTGCTCGTACAATGCTAATCTATTCTAGTGCACCACTATTCTTATGGGCTGATGCTGTAGCCACTGCTTGCTTTACTCAAAACCGATCCCTAGTACATCCAAGATTCAATAAAACCCCATATGAGCTAGTGAACAACCGTAAACCTGACATCTCTTACCTTCACGTGTTTGGCGCTTTATGCTATCCGACGAATGATAGAAAAGATCTAGGAAAGTTAAAAGCTAAGGGTGATATTGGAATCTTCATTGGATATTCAGAAAACTCGAGGGCATTCAGGGTATTTAATAGAAGAACGAAAAAGATAATGGAGACGATGAATGTGAAGTTTGACGAGATTTCACAAATGGCTTCTGAGAGACTCGCTCTAGAACCCGCGCTTAATCCGATGGCTTCTAATCAAAACGGATTAGGACCCGCACCAAACCAGCAGACTTCTGGACACATCAGTTCAGGACTCGTACCTCAAGGAGCTCAGTCAACAAACATGGATAAACCTTCAGAACAAGAACTGGAAAATTTCTTCGAGCTAATGTTTGATGAATATTATGGTGGAACTTCGACAAATGCATCTAATCAACATTCCGCTGCACCCGCTCAAAACCATCCACCACCACCACCATCACAAGATGCATCTACCACAATCGAAGCTGAAGCACCAACTACATCAACATCATCTACATCTACTCAAGCAACTCCAGTACTTGAAACTGTTCTACCAAGCGTTGATGAGCAAAATCAAAACACAAATTTTCAAGAAGAACCAACAAATAATTCAAACGATGTTGCGTTAGAAGAAGGAGAAGAAGTATTTGAAAACCCGTTTGCAACAGACTCTGCTGAATCTTCTTCAAGGTTACAAGAACCATCTAACACACATTCGTTCAACCAAAGGTACCCTTCTACGTTACAATGGACAAAAGACCACCCGTTAGTACATGTTATTGGTGAACCTTCAAAGCCAGTTCAGACGAGGAGACAACTTGCCACCGATCTCGAATTGTGCATTTACATTTGCTCAATAAGCACCAAAGTACCTAAGAACATTCGGGAAGCAATGGCAGAAAACCCATGGATTGAAGCGATGCAGGAGGAATTTCTTCAATACCTGTTACATGACAGTTGGGAACTTGTTGAACGACCACTTGATAAACGTGTTCTTGATCTCAAGTGGTTGTGGAAGAACAAACTGGATGAGGAAATGACTGTTATTCGCAACAAAGCTCGTCTCGTGGCTAAAGGATATCCACAAGAAGAAGGGATAGATTTCGAAGAATCATTCGCGCCTGTAGCTAGACTTGAAGCAGTCCGGATTTTCTTAGCCTATGCCGCTCACAAAAACATCACAGTCTATCAGATGGACATTAAGACAGCTTTCTTGAATGGAACTCTGAAAGAAGAAGTGTATGTGAGTCAGCCAGAGGGATTCGTCGACAAAGATCATCCAGACTACGTCTACAAGCTTAAGAAAGCAATTTATGGTCTAAAACAAGCTCCAAGAGCGTGGTATGACGAACTATCATCTTTCTTGCTTAAAAACAATTTCACAAAAGGAACGGTTGATGACACCTTGTTTATCAAAAAGTTCAAAGATGACATCTTGATCGTTCAAATTTACGTGGACGACATTATTTTTGGATCAACCAATCCTAACCATTCAAAACATTTTGAAAATCTCATGAAAAGTAAATTTGAAATGTCCATGATGGGGGAACTAAAATTCTTTCTTGGCTTACAAATCCATCAATCCCCTCGTGGTATTTTTATCAATCAAGCTAAATATACTATAGAGATTTTGAAAAAACATGGAATGGAAAATTGTGATTCTGTTGGTACACCAATGGTCACTTCACCAAAAATAGGTGCTGATTTGTTTGGGAAACCTATCGATCCGAAAAAATATCGGAGCATGATCGGTTCTCTCATGTACCTGACTGCTAGTCGACCCGATATTCAATTTGCTGTTTGTTTATTAGCACGGTTTCAGGCAAAGCCTACCGAACTTCACCTCAAAGAGGTTAAACGGATCTTTCGGTACCTACGAAGCACCATTAATATGGGACTTTGGTATCCGAAGGATTCGGAGTTTAATCTAACAGCATTTTCAGATGCAGACCATGCTGGTGATCAAGTTACAGCAAAGAGTACATCAGGTGGAGCACAATTTTTGGGTGAAAAGCTTGTAAGCTGGTCTTCAAAGAAACAGGATTGTACTGCGCTATCAACCGCCGAAGCCGAGTATGTGTCTTTATCTGCGTGTTGTGCCCAAGTTCTTTGGATGCGGACACAGCTCACAGATTATGGCTTTACTTTTGACAGAATACCTATGTATTGTGACTCAAAAAGTGCCATAGCCATCTCGTGCAATCCCGTACATCACTCTAAGACGAAGCATATCAAAGTCCGCTACCATTTCATCAAAGAACACGTGGAAGAGGGTACTGTTGAATTATTTTTTGTTAAGACTGATTATCAACTCGCCGATCTATTTACTAAAGCCCTTCCAAAAGAACGGTTTGACTATTTAGTTCGACGAATTGGCATGCGAAGCCTAACTCCTGAGGAGCTAAAACGTCTTCTCGAATCTTCTTGAAAAATGTTTTCAAAATCGCTTCGCTGTAAATATTTTTGAAAAAAACAAACTACAAAATTTGAAAAACCAACAAAAACAAAATACAAAAATATAAAACTTTCAAAAAATACAAAAACAATATAAAATCAAAAAATCCAAAAATATTCTTCTCACGACATGTCTCTCGTATAAATCAATATTCTGTACGTTTCTAGAAATGTTATTCAACAATGACACGGATATGTACAGATGCTTGAGCGGGAGTTCTTTTTAATGTTTTTCTAAAACATGTCGTTTCTCAAAAATTTCTTCACAATGGCTTTCGTATACTTCAGTACGAAACCCGTACGTTCAACGACGACTTCTGATTATTTTCAAATCAAGGACTCGTACGTTCAATGATGAACTCTTTTTCAAAAAGTTCGAGTCTAAACAAACGAAAAAGATTTCAACCATAAACTC
>JARVZY010000981.1:0-27140 GCA_030686995.1 Artemisia argyi
CGCGATAAAAGAATGAGCACGAGATCTCGAAACTATAGAGTATAGAGGATGAGGCAGAAACAAAAGAAAGAATGTAAATGGAGGAATAAATGGTGGAAACGTGCGTATGTTTGCTTTGCTTCCTCCGTGATTAATGACTACTTTTCAAGGTGTCCGGTGACACGTACATGCATTTGAATAATATTATGACTTCAACAAAGTTAGAAATGTGGAAGCATGCAGATATATACATAGTAACATAGGTTTTGTAGAATACACGTATCATGTTAGGTTCCATAAAGACAGTGGTTTGCTCAGTTGGTGGCTGTTAAAGATTGGTGCTCAATTACATAATGACGACATGCACAACAGTCGATATTTACGAGAATCGATTTCATCTGTTTATGGCTTGAGAGGCCAATGCGGCTTTCTTGTTATGCTTTGGGTCAGTTTCCATCAGAAATTCCACGTGGACTATAATGATATTTTGTATAAAACAGTTTGGATAGTTTGGTTAAGATTAAATGTGAATAATAATTAAAATAAAAGTGACGAGAAGTAGTTATAATCACACATTTTACATGCACCTAACTAGGATAGTTACCACAATACATATATAATTTTTGTTTATTATACTTGTTACCTTCGTATCTATGAAGTTGGATTGGCAACAGGTCCTAGGTGTATGTAAATCAGTATATAGGTGTATGTAATTAGGTTGTTTGTCAATATGAAAAATGAAGATGGATTTCAGACACAATAAAAATAAATATTGAATAAGTTACGAGTGCATAGCAACAGCTAGTAGTCGATAGTAACAGTAATCGACAGGGATAAAACTTGAGTGTTTATGTTGAAAGGGTAAAGTTGTAAAGTATTTATTTTGAGGGTGTTTCATTTTTTTTTTATTATTATTAAAAATGACTAAAACTAGAAATGAAAGAGTATAAAAGTACATATAGTTTTAGTTTTAGTTTAGTTTAGTTTAGTTTTTGTTTTTCCCCATCGAACACATGACGTCTTAGTCAGATTGTTTACCCACCTGTTGTAACCTTGACAAATGGAGGATTATGTAGACTCGATAGATTAAAGGCTTTAGCTGAATCAGTTTGTTGGGCGACACACTACAAGAATAATGAGAACAAGTGACGAAGACATTTGGCGACGACGTATGTCTTCAACAAAAGTAAGTAAATGATAAAAAAATCTATTTCTTTGACTTTGACAAAGAATCAAAAAATGTATGAGAAAATTTGTTGGGTGCCTTGTCAATGAATAACAAATCTAAGAAACTAATAAGGCAAGACGAGAAATGAAATATTGAAACATTCGACTGAAGTTGTGGCTCGCCGATGAAGGAAACGAGAACTTCTTGAAGCCTCATTCCAAGTATTCTTTCACCCTGAAAATAAACAAAACTTTGGTGAATTCACTAAAGAAGCTAAACTACCTAGTGGAGTTTTTATCCAACTTAAAGCGTTTAAGTACAAAGGATGTGAGTGAAATCCCACATCAACCCGTTACACAAGCGGTAAAGCTAACATAATAAGACACTTCTATCCCACACAAAGAGAAAAAAAGACTACCCACTAGAATACATTTTCTCAACAACCAAATATAAACTAACGTCTAGATTTATGACGAATCTTTATATCAAATGCATCAAAAAATACCAGTTGAGCTTCAGAAAGTTCCTCGCGTTCTTCATCATCATAAGGATCATCATCATAGGGATCATCACCGTAACTCTCCTTCCAACACTCATATAAGCTCTTCCCCTTACTTCCACTTCCACCTCCTTAGAAGAACTAGCAACCGTAGGTTTTTTAGATGCCAAAAAACTAGCTGTTTCATTAGTGTCTTCAATCACCTCACAATGACTTTCATCTCTAACCAATTTAGTTTCCTTATTGCTCCCTATATCCAAATCAGCCCCATCATTATGCGAACTACCTATACCACTAGGACCATCACCCATGTCATTTCTAGCCATATTAACATCATCAAACGTATTCGGTTTCACAATATTCGTCTACTCAAACTAACCACTTCTGAGATTTTATTCTTCAAAACCGCTTTGTAAACCTGTTTCTTTGGCTTAGTAAGGCTGACTTTTGGCCCTTAACCAACTTTAATGCCATGATACGCCTTTCTCAAAGGAGCTTGAAAACCATCATTATTCTTGATTCTTTGCTTCTTTAAATCAGCAATTACACGTTTATGACATAGGTTTTCATCATTGCCAAACACCACACCTAAGTGGTTTCCATTAATACTCGACATTAACAGTATGCAACACTTCCCCATTACCCTCCCAACATAGAACATCAATGGCCATCTTGTCCTTGATATCCCGATCAGCCTTAATTTCAATCAAGGAACAAACATAATCAAAACAACACCATCATTGCATATACATAGCACTTGTGTATGCATCAAGCATGATAGGAGTACCTACATTAGTAGCCATGGCACTAAACCTATTCTCAGTAAATGCATCAATAAGAATATTATGAAGTTTAACCCATACAGGAATATAACCCAAATCCTCTTTTACCAAACTTGTCATAGGAGACAACTTCTTCAAAATAATGGGAATTAGCGAATAAACCAAGGTCCATTCTCTACAACTGATGAAAATTTAAAGAAAAATTGCCCTTTTGAGTTCATCATAGCGTGAACTAAACCATACTTCTTTCATGCATTCTTTACGTAGTTCTCTACAACGGGAAATGCAACTCTCTTACCAATAAAATACCTGAATAAGTTGTTTTCAAACCTAGAATTAGCATCCAAGACTGAAGGCAAAGGAATATGTACCTCAACCTTTTCGTTAAGAGGTTCACCCGTATTAAGCGTGCGAAAATTAGCCTTTCGAGTAGTAGTACTAGCAACAATCTTACTTGCAAACGAAGCCTTGGTAGCAAGAATCGTCTCTTCTACTCCTCTCACACCCTTATTAACCTTAAAAGGTACCACCTTAGGCATCTCATAATTCAGCGCCTTATTCCCAGGCATCAAATCAGTTTGATTCACAAGCAAGAAACGATGATACATGTGTTTCAGTGTGCTCGGACCAGTAGGGCTTTTAGCATTGTCACTCCCACCAGGACTTGATACATTATCAACATTAGGTTTTAGTGGTTGATACGTGGGAATTGCGCCCTCGCAACAGGTTTTATCTCTCAAGGGATCTTGAGAAGCTTACAACCCCCACCAGGCAGTGTACTTGATCGTTGTAGTATAGTATAGTGACAAGTACCAGGGGATTGATCGTTCAACTAAGAAATAGTGTCGCTAGGATTAGAAAGCCTACTAAACTAGGTCTAGAGGTGAGGGATGATTCTTTTTGTATTTTTATATTTATGGAAAGCAAGTAAAATCTCGGGTTTTGAATGAGTGGGCGGAATTAGTTGCTAGCTAACTAACCCAATTAACTAAAGATGCAATCAAAATAAAATAAAAGAAATGAAAATTAAACTAATTTACTAATGTGGTGGAAACAATAATGAGGACAGTTGTGTTTACTTAGATTTCATTACTCCCTAGATATCTTTTACAGGTTGATTAGCTTGTTACAATTACATGGATGACGGGTTATATTCCTTAATACCAGTCGTAGGGCCGTGTACAATATTCCCTAACTCTATAAGATCCTACTTCACTCCTATGTCGAGCCGTTAGAAGCTCCTAACATGGGATCATTAGAATTCTCTTACTATGCATTAAATACAACTAAAAATCGTAGTACACCTCCGATCATGTTTCTTAAGACGTTTAAGCAAGTTACCAATGGAAGTCTGTCAGTTTTCTTAAGCCTAACATCGAATACAATCATTCGTAACAATTATAGACAAACAATCAACCCATAATCAACATCTAGGTTTCACTACATCTAAGCAAACACAATAAAAATCTAGCCTAGCATGTTAAAGAGAAGACAAGCATAAGATATAATCACGCAACACATAGACATATTGAATGATTTGAATAAGTACTTATCTTCAATTGAACATGGAAGAATCAAGGGGTTGGAACCCTTGAAAAAGCTGTAAAATTTGTCTTAGGGTTTATGCCCTAATATCCTACACAAAGTTCTCCCCCTTTTACAATGAAAAATTGGAAAAATATATATAGACTATGCATTCTGACAGCGTCATGTGTTAACCTCTGACGCCGTCAACTCGTCGCCATGATGAAATTCGTATTGCCTAGATCCACTTCTCACGCCGTCATGTTGAGAAACACTCTAGGCCGTCACTAGTATTTGGACCCTGACGGCCTTGGTGACGCTGTCAGGCCAATTAGCCTAAAAACATTCTGGGTCGTCACGTTATAATTTTCACATCCACCTCTTTTATCACTCTTTACGCCGTCACTAGTAATCTCTTGACGTCGTCAGGTACTGTTCCAGCAAGGAAATCTGAGACTTTACCGTTTTCTTCACTTTGATGCTCCAGAAACGTCTAAAATATTTCCTTTTCCAGATTTCTCTCCAAAAGTACCTAAAATGACAAAAGGAGCGATTTAGGGCAATAACTGATCAAATAATCTCGAATTCGAGCTTAAATGACCCCTTAAAAGCGGTATACTTTTCGCCTCATCAAATACCCTTACACTTGAGATTTGCATGTCCTCAAGCAAATGCGCTTTTATTCTAATCAAAATACAAGTTAGGGGTCATTTAACACTAATATAAAAGTAATTACAACAAATAATCGTTTCACTAAAAACAAAAAACAAGCACAGAGGTCATACACTAGCACCTCACAAATAGTGTTTAGATACTATTTGGAAATGGAAAACATCTCTCACTACCTGTCATAGCAAATAGATTACCATAGGCTTGGGAAAGGATCAAACCTCCACCACTTGGCGTAAGCACCTAGGATAAACTATCAAAGAGGTCTTTTTAAAGGGTTATAACGTTAGGTGTAGGGATATGGAAAACACGGTTTTGTTGGATAAAGGCAATATTTACTGGTGGCGAGTTAATCATCTTGGTTAATTACATGTACAATATGGCGTTGCTAAGTCAAGACTCGACTCGACTTAAGCTAATAAATCAAATGTAACAAAAACATAAAATAAACATAGAATGAAACGGGATGGTAGTCCGTATGTTTTTCTCCTTTCTTTTTCTATTTTTTTTCTTTTTCTTAATTTTTCAATTTTTTTCCGCATACACTCTTACCCTACCATCCAAAATAATACATCATAGAGAATGTACATTCCCCTTACACTTGAATTTTTACATACTTTACAATAAACTACTCTAATGACTCGAATCAAGATAATCAAAACACTTGGAGTAGTTTTTAAGATTAATGCACATATGGGGGTAATATATGATGTTCTTCCCCATTACTCCATAACACAAGTACTTTACCCAATCGTCTCAAAACAATATGTACAAGATATGACTCGACTTAGCAACCACGTAATCAATTAGATAATTAACTAAGGGTTTAAACATATAACAATAATGCACTAAAGATGAGTGCATAAAAGGAAGGCTAAGGCGATTTGGTTGCACATATGGGTGGGTTGTAACAAATTCTTCCTTTAAGTAAGATGCTTAAAGTTAGAAATGAAAAGATAGGCTCGAAGGGGTGTACTAGGGGTATCGTGTACTAAAAATGAGTACAACGCTAAGGTGTGGGAAAAATTAATTGACTTTACTAGTCAAGTAATATGACTTAAATGGTCAAGTAATTATGATACGGGTTTAACACAAGGGTGATCCTAATGCCTCTTATCATGTAGTAAATCCTACTACACGAATGTATTCTCACTAGCGGTCTCGGGATGCATCACTAACGCAAGTTCTAGAATCTAAATGCTACCGGTACACTCATGAGCACTAATAATGAATGCTTTTCCTATCAAATCTAAAGGCGAACCTCACATATTTGGGTGGAAAATTTTTCTGAATGGTACGGTTTTGTGCTAGTCATACAACTCCTATCCATGAGACGCTTGTTAAGGCTAAAGTTTCACTCCTAAATGTTGTAAAAAAATTTAAATTTGGCGCTAAAATTACACTAACAAGTATTTCTCTTAGTTTTATTACACACCTACCATCGAACAAACAAACTCAAGTGCAATAGTATCCTATAAAGTATCATCATTTACCCTCCCCTTACACTTAGGATGAACATTGTCCCCAACGTTCAATTAAAGAATGTAAAAGTAAAATATGTAAAAGAATGAAAACAAATACTCCCCTGATTCGTTCAATGTGGATAGTGTGTCAACAAGGTTAGATCTTCCTCCAAGAAAATGAACGTTGAAAGCTTCCCTTCAGAAACATAAATCATCTTCTTGTCATATATAACCTATTAAACCTGAGAAAACAATCAAGGCAACCTCGCGTAAAATTGGCGGCAATCTATATATACAAAAAAAATCCTAGAAAGCAATTTAAGATATAATGCTTGTGGAATGAATGTTTGTAGATTTTCTGGAGTTTATAAAACTAAAGAATCAATAAAAACTTTAAGACTCCATTAGAATAATAAAACTCACAAAATTTCCAGAATTTTACACGTGACGTCGTCAGGTGTTAAACCCTGACGCCGTCAGAAGTGACCTGCAGAAATCTTTATGTTAAGTTTCCAGAAAATTTCCGGAAAAACTTATGTCCTATTTCCTGGAAAATTATGCAAAACATCATTATGACTCGATACAAGCATTTGACTCTAACAATTACTAATACACATGTTCATTTAATATTGTGGCGAATCATGATCATTTTTATTCTTATAAACAAATTTGGGGTTTCCCCTACACTTAGCTTTTGCAAAATACCTTTATATGAAGTTAAGACGAAGTTAAACAACAAAATAAAGCATTTTCACAATTTAGTTTGAAATATGATTTACCAACAATAAAAATAAAACACGAATACGGAAACAAATAACATCAAACAAATAAAAACACACAAATCATGGGTTGCCTCCCAAGAAGCGCTTTTCTTTATTTACGAGTCTTGTAGCTAGACTCAAGGTCATTGGCTATCACGTGACCTCGGCATTGGTTTCATTCTCTAGGTCATCTCCAATCTTAGTTTTGTATTCCGGACCTAGTTACAAACATTCCTTGTAGAAACTGAGTATTCTACTCATGACATAATCTACTCTTCTACGTCTATCCTCATCATTCCTATAGTAAACCGTTGCTTATGTTCCTTTTCAAGGTTTGATACAAGACGGTATTGTTCAATCTTATAGGGCATTTGGTAAGCAATCTCATCGTTCTCATCCTTGAATCTAACTATCCCTAGGGACGGGTCATAACTCATCTTAGAGGCTTCAACAAATGGTTTTCTGAACACTACTTGACTTAGGCAACCATCTATTATCGAATGAATATCCTCTACAATCACAAAGTCGGTAACATAAGTGAAGTTTCCTACAGAGACATGTAATCCTTTTACTCTTCCTACATGGTTGCTCATCCAATTCGTGTTAGGCATCATCCTATATCCGAGTTGCTTCTTCATTACCCAATTATAATAGGTCCTAGTCATAATGTTTATAGGAGACCTAAGATCGATGTAAGATTTCCACACATGCATATGCCCAATGTTGCATGGTATTTTGATGTTAGAGGGATCACCCGTTTTGATAAGTGGTGAACCAAGGACGTATGGTGTCTCGGGGTCATCGAATAGATCCTTATGATACTCCCGTTCTTCCTTGGTGGGTAACTTATCAAAGTATTTCTCTATGTTTTCTACTTCCTCTAGCTTTTCTTCCTTAATATCCTCAACTTCCTTAACCTCTTCCTTAGTCCCGATTTCTATTCCAACTTCATCCTTGTCACTTTCTTCTAAATTCTTATCTATTGGCTTAATGGTGACAACGTTGACAAAGTGGACGTGTTTGGATGATGAGGGGTCCTTAATTTGGATTCCACTACTAGTGTCCTTCCTAGGTGTAGTTAGTACTTGGTTGTTGAGGCTTTCAACAAGTTGTCAATTTTATTGGTCATCTCCGTTTGTTGTTGATTGAATTCGGTTTCAAACTTAGCTATGTGAGCCTCTTGAGATGCCATAAATTTGGACATAAATCCTTCAAGATTATCGGTACTACCATAGTTATTGGAAGGATTGTTGTTGAAGTACGGTTAAAGGGTGGACCGTTTGGTTGGTAACGATTAGGTGGATTGGAAGAATTTTTTTGGGGCATGTTTTGGTTTTGTTTCCACCTAAGGTTCGGGTGATTTTTCCAAGAAGGGTTGTAGGAATCACCGTAAGGGTTTGGCTCGGGTTTGAAAGTGTACCACTTGTCTACCGCTTCGTCAGTACGCGAGCATGCGTAATCCGTAAAAGCTTGTCTGGGGAGTTCGACACAATCACGAGTGTCATGGGGACCACTACATAATTCGCATGAAGAAGTGATTTTGTTTACTTGGCTTGAAGGCTTAGGAGCTTTGTAAGATTTTATGAGAAACTTGATTTGGTCCTCAAGTTCCATGATCCTACGGTCGGGAGTGCTAGAGTTGTTCGAAGGCAAAGATATTGCCTTGACCGTTTTGTTCAAATCACGGGGATCATTCCAACTTTCGTTGTCATAGAGAGCAAGATCTTCTATGAGTTCCCATGATTCTTCCGCACTTAGATTACGTAGCTTGCCACCGGCCGATTGGTAAATGGTTTGCCTTGTGGAGAGATCGATATGGTCATAGAAGATTTGGACTTGGAGCCAAAGATCTATGCCATGATGAGGGACTTTTTGGAGTAAGTCCTTGAAACGAGTCCATGCTTCATATAGAGTTTCACCTTGATGTTGTTGGAACATCAAGATATCATTTCTAAGCTTGGTAGTTCTCCTCGGTGGGACAAATTGAGCAAGGAAACGAGAGGTGAGATCATCCTATGAGGTGATGGATCCCGCGGGTAAACGTTCAAGCCATTGACTAGCTTGATTACGTAGAGAGAATTAGAACAGATGTAATCAGGTCGACTCTCTAGTTACAACATCAAGGTCTATGGAATCTACGCTTTGCACCAACCGGATGGTGTCGGATCACAAGGGGGACACATTGGCTCCTTGAGTGAGCTCAATGGTGTTTCGACAGCCTTGGTGGCTAGGACGGGAATACTCTCCTAAAGTTCGGGGCCTAGGAGGTTGGTTTACAAGTGGTAGGTTTTGTGGGTCGTTTTGTTGTGGTGGGTTGATGGGATCAAAGATGTTACCACCTTCCATGATGTCAGATGGTAAAGATTACAAACAAAGACACGAAGAAATAAGATAGACTAAAGAAAACCTAAAAATAAAAATAAAACCTTACTAGAAAGGAATCTAGCAAGTAGACCTAATAAAAAGAAATCCTAACCTAGACAATAACTATTCCCCGGGCTGCGGCGCCAAAAACTTGATACGTGGGAATTGCGCCCTTGCAACAGGTTTTACCTCTCAAGGGATCTTGAGAAGCTTACAACCCCCACCAGGCAGTGTACCTGATCGTTATAGTATAGTATAGTGACAAGTACCGGGGGATTGATCGTTCAACTAAGGAATAGTATCGCTAGGATTAGAAAGCCTACTAAACTAGGTCTAGAGGTGAGGGATGATTCTTTTTGTATTTTTATATTTATGGAAAGCAAGTAAAATCTCGGGTTTTGAATGAGTGGGCAGAATTAGTTGCTAGCTAACTAACCCAATTAACTAAAGATGCAATCAAAATAAAATAAAAGAAATGAAAATTAAGCTAATTTACTAATGTGGTGGAAACAATAATGAGGACAGTTGTGTTTACTTAGATTTCATTACTCCCTAGATATCTTTTACAGGTTGATTAGCTTGTTACAATTGCATGGATGACGGGTTATATTCCTTAATACCAGTCGTAGGGCCGTGTACAATATTCCCTAACTCTATAAGATCCTACTTTACTCCTATGTCGAGCCGTTAGAAGCTCCTAACATGGGATCATTAGAATTCTCTTACGCATTAAATACAACTAAAAATCGTAGTACACCTCCGATCATGTTTCTTAAGACGTTCAAGCAAGTTACCAATGGAAGTCTGCCAGTTTTCTTAAGCCTAACATCGAATACATTCATCCGTAACAAATATAGACAAACAATCAACTCATAATCAACATCTAGGTTTCACTACATCTAAGCAAACACAATAAAAATCTAGCATAGCATGTTAAAGAGAAGACAAGCGTAAGATATAATCACGCAACACATAGACATATTGAATGATTTGAATGAGTACTTATCTTCAATTGAACATGGAAGAATCAAGGGGTTGGAACCCTTGAAAAAGCTGTAAAATTCGTCTTAGGGTTTATGCCATAATATCCTACACAAAGTCCCCCCCCCCCCTTTTACAATGAAAAATTGGAAAAATATATATAGACTATGCATCCTGACGGCGTCATGTGTTAACCTCTGACACCGTCAACTCGCCGCCATGATAAAATTCGTGTTGCCTAGATCCACTTTTGACGCGTTATGTAGAGAAACACTCTGGGCCGTCACTAGTATTTGGACCCTGACGGCCTTGGTGACGCCGTCAGGCCAATTAGCCTAAAAAATTTCTGGGTCGTCACGTTATAATTTCCACATCCACCTCTTTTATCACTCTTGACGTCGTCACTAGTAATCTCTTGACGTCGTCAGGTACTGTTCCAGCAAAGAAATTTGAGACTTTGCCATTTTCTTCACTTTTATGCTCCAAAAACGTCTAAAATGCTTCCTTTTCCAGATTTCTCTCCAAAAGTACCTAAAATGACAAAAGCAACGATTTAGGGCAATAATTGATCAAATAATCTTGAATTCGGGCTTAAATGACCCCTTAAAAGCAGTACACTTTTCGCCTCATCAGTGGTAACCTATCCTCATCCACAAACACAAGTTTTCCATCCAGCAATTTCTTTTTGACTTGTGACATTATCGACATTCATGAATTTTTTCAACAAGGCCGTCGTTACCTACAACTTTCGAAGCCCTTAAACTTGTTCCCATTTCACCGTCTGTCCCACCTTTTTATCTGTCTCTCTCGTAACCCCCATCAAGAATACATAAAATTTAGTTTACCCTCAAAACGTGTGTATAAGTCTCACACCAGACCAGAATCCAATTCAACAACCAAATAGTAATCATTGTTGCACAAAACCTAGTGTTAAGGTATAAAAACCACTCGTACAACAGCAAAGAAACTCGAAATTGAGGAAGATACAATTTATGAGTGTCGATTATGGTTTTAATGGTGAAAAATAATATGTAATAATCGTGGAGTATGAAGAACAGTAAATCAAATGTATGCACAACTAAAAAATTCCCTAAGATCGTTAGTAAACCCTAATCGATCTGTTTTAACCAATGATTAAATATGATAAAACCAGGGAATAACAACAACTTGAGGCAAGAATAATCGGATTTGGAACAGTAAGTATCGAAAACAAATAAATATTAATGAAGTAAAAACAAACCAAAGAGATCTGTCTAAGGTTTGCACTTTTTTTCTTTTCTTTTATTTTTTATATATTATTTATTTATTTATTTATTTTAATTATTTTTGTCGCCAACTAGAGTGAGAAAACTATAAGGGTGCGTTAAGATGACTCAAAAATCTCATGACTATCATATAATGATGCAACGGTTGCTTCCTGATGGAGTTCAAGAGTACTTGGAACAATGTATTTCGACACCAATAATTGAGTTTGGTCTTTCTTTAAGCAAATTCATGCTCGAATTTTGATGGAGCAGGACATGTTGAAAGCTAAAGACCAATTGATCCATATTTTGTGCATTTTCAAAGCAAATATTTCCACCTATTTTTTGATATATTTGGTTATGCATTTACCGGAAGAAGTTAAAAGAATTATGTCTGAAACAAATCTAAGCTTGAAGGGTTTTATCACAAAGTGGCATGTTGCAGATGAGATTTAGTCGTCCTGAAAAAAGTAAGGGAGGTATAAATCTAACATGTGAGATGCATATTTTCTGATCGGGATGTTGTACTTGATAACAATTCATCAAATCTTGCATTTTATAATAAGATGGATGGTTTGAATTATACGATCTTAAGTATAAATTTTC
Source organism: Artemisia argyi (assembly GCA_030686995.1). Lineage (NCBI taxonomy): Eukaryota > Viridiplantae > Streptophyta > Magnoliopsida > Asterales > Asteraceae > Artemisia > Artemisia argyi. The sequence continues at coordinate 12,041 of JARVZY010000981.1, forward strand.
AATCAATGAAAGTGTTGGGAAGTGCTCATATCATATTAAATAATTATATGGCTAGAAAAATGTTAGCCTATGAGGTCATACACTTATTTAATTATAGTATTTACGTTATTTATATTAGTTAAATATAACATGATCGACTAACGGGCGTTTAATTAATTCGTTAGACTAATTAATTAATTAACATGCCACTATTTAGTAAGTAATGGACTTAATAAATGGGTTGGACCAAAACAAATGAGAAGCCCATTTATGGGTCCAATATTGTTGGCCACCTAGAGAGAAAAGCAAGGAGGAAAAGCCCACGAGGTTAAGTGTAAATGTGAGTAGTAAATAAGGAGATGATCTAATCCTATTGTTATGAAAAAAATCACGAAATAACACTCGTCCTCTCTGTCAATATTCAACCGAAACACACCCTTATCTATCTTAGGGTGTTCGACTTTGATTCATAAAACCAAGACAAACAGTTGTACAAGGTGAGATCAAGAGATATACGGGACTGGCATCTGGTTATACACGAGGAAGTGTAGTGTGGATATCGATAGAGGAAATATACTTTGATTGATCTAAGGATTTCGTTGGTTTCATAGGGGAAACCATAAGTTCATGTTAAGTTCCATTTACTCTACCGATTACGCAACAAGAGGTAAATAATCTTTATTATTCAGTTAATTATAAGCATCATACGGATCCATGATTTGGTGACCTATCCGCTATATTTTATATATCTTTATATGTTTTATATATAAAAAAACCAACAGGAAGTTCATGCCATGCCAATTACTCCAACCAACAACATTGCTATTATTATTGATGATGGAAACGGCGTTGCTCATGCTATTGAAGATTTTGATGATCAAGTTTTCGATTCTGATAATGAAGTTGAAACTGTTCATGTTTATTCTAGTGTTGAGGAAGATTGATCTTAAGTTGTAATTTGTAAAAAGACACTTGTTTTAATGAAAATATTATTGAGTTTTTAAGTACGTATACGTACTTTAATGTCTATATTTATTTGAATGTGTGCACGTGTATAGTGATTTTTTGGAAATTTTTATGCTTGTATACTTTATTTTATTTTTATTTATGGCATGTATAGCACTTCACGTAAATGGTAGAGATGTAGGTGGTAATCCACCTTAGGATCACTTGAGACTTCCTAGACACTGTGAACGTAAGAAATCATCGATTATTTTAGAAATTTGAATTCGATCTTGTATTTTAATTTTGTTATCACTTGATTTTCTAGGTTTGTAACGGAAGAAGGTTCGAGGTATTACCAAAAACAACGGCGCTAAGGAATGAAATAGACAAGAACAAAGGCCTGATAATGATTGAGTTTGAATGGAAAGATCAGCGGACATGCCGACATGTAGGAAAGCATGTCGGATTCTTTTCCTCAATTCTTAGGTCAATTACGAGGAAAATTTCCAAATATTATAATTCATGGAAAGAAATTCCCCGAACAAAGGAAAGCTCACATTTATAATTTGTTATCGAGTGTTTAAAGGTGTATATTTATTTACAGGATCATTTCATCATCCAAGAACATTTTTATGCCGTGAATGGAGTTAGGATATTGATAGATCGGACATTCAGAATTATTTTAGCCAATGATATAGTGACAATAAAAAAAACTTTAAGATTAAATGGTTTAATGATAGATGTGTGACCGATAAAAGGGACTTTATAAGAAACAACTCTCCAGATAACATTGGATTCGACAATTGGGAAAAGCATGTTGAGTTTCGGATGAATCCTTATCCCGTTCACATAGGGAGGTGAATACCCAAGATAGAAGCCGTAACAAATTTTTAAGTTTCCATGGATCCTAATCATGCGGTTTTGCAACATGAATATGTTTGACACTTCATAATTATAATTTATAATAATATCTTAAATGCATTGGATATGTTTTTTATTTCTTCATTTTACTTATGTATAGGTCTCCAATCATGGTGAATATTCTAACCTTATTAACTAATACAAGGAAATGCATACGCATAATGGCGTCTTTGTCCACTCGTCGAAAAGACGAACTATGTAAGAACTTTTTCTTCCAAACAAACACACTTAAATGAAACATCAGGTATCCCGACTCATAAATGGTACACCAATTACTGAACACCCCTGCTTCAGCAGAAAGGTTGTTTGGTAATGGTGCAACAGCTACATGATAACTCGTATTTTATACATATTTCTACACCCATTATCTCGTGTTTTATATATGTTTTAGTGCTATTATTAAGGAATTTTTGTATAGGTCAATGATGGAATGACAATGCATAACTCTCAAAAGATCAAGTTGTGTTGCCAAAAGATGAAGAAACAAAGAACAAATGAAGGATTGATATTAACACATCACATGTTGATATAGTTCCATTGTTTTGATCATAACTCATTCATTGTTTGGTCATAACTACTTCATAAGACAATATTTACCCATAAAATTGAGTGATCGAAGAGTGATAGTAGAGAGGTTCCTAAAGGCCGTAAAAAGAAGAACGTCGAGTGTGATCATTTCTATTTTCCTACGTTCTTATTATTGAATTCCTCCCTCGTGTAGCACTATTCACTTAAATTTACTTTCAACTACATTATACCAAACTATAAACTTTGCATATTTATTAAAGATGTATGTTTGTTCGATGTTAATTCTTGGCTAAATTCCTTATACACTTGTTTGAACTGGTTATTAGAATTGATCTGAATGATTACTGATTATTGTGTTGCATAATTTACGTTATAGGCTAGGCCGATTGTGTTTAATTCTTATATAGTGTTCTTACTTGTTGGCGATTAGGTTCTTATACACTATTAATGTAGGTACAATTTGACCATTCATTATTGTATTTTATATATGAAGTAAGTGTCTTAAACCTCGTAGGCGGGATATGAACCAAAATAGGATCAAACTCTAAATCTTATTCATTGAATCTCAATTCAACAAATATAACCACAATCAATCAAATCAACTAAACTAGTTACCATAACTATTTGTAACTCATTCATCTACTTCATGAATTTGCTATTACAAAACTACATATCTTAATTTGTGTCCTTAAATCAATTTTCATTTATATAGCCTTGAACATAAGACCTTTAGAGCTTGACTCTTCCAATCTTTTAACTTCTAGAAATGCATATCCAGCCCCTCATAATTATAAACACCTTTAAACTGTAAAATAAACAAATTACTGTAATATTTTCTAGAATATGATTAAGTTTAACAACCTCTCCCGCCCCCCCCCCCCCCCCCAAATCTTATTTTAAAACACATCAAACATTCTCAATTTTGAACACAAGTTTTGATGTTAAAGTTTATCCAACCCTTTAGTGAAAATATCTGCAACCTGATTTGCAGTCACAATTTTATTGGTTGTAATGACCCCAACCATTAATTTTTTTCTCTTACAAAGTGAAGATCAATTTCAAGTTGTTTTGTTCTTTCATTAAAAAATAGGATTTGCTGCAATTTTAATCGCAAACTAATTATCACAAGACATTTTTACAGGAATAAAATGTTCCCAATTTAGATCCTTAATAATTTTAGGAATCCAAACAATTTTTGAGTTACAGAAGCCATAGCTTTGTGTTAAAAAAAATAAATCGTAAAAACTTTTATTTATATTTTACAATCTTTTTATGTTTTGTTAATAACAAATGTTAAATCATTTTAACAAGAAAAATAAAATATGTAAATCTTCGAGCCGATAAGTTTCCTAACTTGATTTACCATACAAATAAACCATCAAACACATCTAGTAAAACAGTTTACATAAACTGAAAATCATTTTTATAAAAGACTTATAAGTAACACATGTTACTTACATCTTTATACATAGTTCAAGTTCAATTAGTTAAAATTAATATGTAAGTAAATAGATTGGACTATCTATAACCCAAAACCCATTACCCATGACCCATAACCCATAACCCATAACCCATGGCCCATGTGCATTATCTAGTTGGGTAAAACCCATGACTTATGACCCAAAATTCATGACCCATGACCCAAAGTCCATAACCTATGACCCAATATATGTATTACATCATATTGGGTATCCATGACCCATGACCAAATCCCAACATTGTAACCTAAAATCCTGACTGGAATTACCCAGGTGCCGGATCCCTTAGTTTACAGTGGGCGAATCCCTTTTCCTAAGGATCCGCCAGAATCGGCTGATCAGAGAACATTTTTCCTATAAATAGTTAGAAAGTTTCCTCATTTCAACCAACGACTCTCACCCATATATTCTCTCTGTATTCTTGCTTTTCTAATTTCATATCTTAGGATCAACCATGTAGCTTTTCTTTTAGTGATTCTCTAGGTTCCTCTTAAAGGAGAGATCATGACATTTTTACATAGAAGACTTTCAAGCTCGAAGACATGGGTCGTTAGACTTCATCTTCATCAAAAGATCAATGAAGTGTTTCTTGTAGTTGATTCACCCTAAGTATATTATAAATGTGTTGTGTTAGTTGATGTCGTGGGGTTGTGGTTCCTCCATTATAAAGGAACCCAGTATTTAGATTTGTAATGGGTAAAGTGTAAGCGGCGTAGGTTTGGTTTTACCTTCTGGAAGAACCCGGTATCTAGCATTGTACCAGATAAAGTGTAGGCGACATTGGTTTGGTTCTACCTTGCGGAAGAACCCGGTATCTAGCTTTGTATCAGATAAAGTGTAAGCAACGTTGTGAAGGCTTCTTTGCCAAGATAAGGAACTTGTGGTGTAGTGTTTACGAACTCTCGAGTTGGGTACTCGGCGAGTGGAGTAGGGCAAGGAAGGTGATCTTGTAGCCGAACCACTATAAATGCTCATGTCATGGTTTTATCTTTATTTACTCTAACTAGTATTATATTTTCATCTTATCTAACTATCAATATCGACACATCTAAATAAATTGACATAAGTCAATCTAAAATTTTTTAAATGAAGTTTTAATTGGTAAAACTATTCAACTGCCCCCCTTCTAGTTTTCTACATTTTGTATTCAGCTTCTATAGAAGACTTTGGTAGATCGAAAACTAGTTAATTCATGTGGTTCGGGTGGTCGGGGAAGCCCAAAGTTATATATAGATATGGTATAGTTTAGAGATAGAAATAACAGAGAGAAAGGGAAGATGTGTGTATTAGATTTGAGGAGGAAGAAACCAACACACAAATACAAATGAGCTTCACCCATCCTAGTAGAGACTGGGAGGGTATATATACCTATACATACGCCTAACTATACAATAACGACATAAAAATTCCCTAAGTATGAATGAGATAAGTAACTAATGCAATACCTGTAAATGACTTCACTTTTGAGGCTAACATTCTCTCCCCAAGTGATGTCATACGGGAATTGCTTAAAACGTTCCCTACAATTAAAATATAAAATTACAAAGTAAGTACAGCAGCTCTCTGAGGAGTTCTTCATAGCACATTATCTTCAATAATCTTCCAACTACCATCCTTATACTTGCAGACGAACCCTGTAAACAAATCTAATTAGGGTTTTTGCTATCCCCTAATTAGTGCATCGTCATTTGATTGCTCTCCCCTAAATCGACAACCCTTCTGATAAATACCCTGATGTTGAAGAAGTGTTTTCTGATATCTACAAGGTGTCTCTAGTCTTCTAACACGCAGCGAAGAAAGAAAGTATAATAGATTGTAGACTGTAACTTCTTCACGATTGCTCGTTCGGGCAACATAATATCAACATCATCAACTCACTAGAAATGCATAACAGTTACCCAACATACAGAGTCAACAAGGTAAATCAAAGAGCATAGTTTACCCTTGACTGAATGATCAGCACAGCTGAACATCATCAGCTATCTAAAAGACTCATAGGTGAATAACCATGAGTGAACCTCAGAGAAGTCAAAGTGAAAGACCACTGAATGGAAGAACAGAGGTCTAAAGGGACTCACTGAGTGTTCACATATCTGATGATAAACACATCAGATATGCTTTGTACCTTCCCAGCTACAACAGTAGTTCTTTGTAGAGACAAAGTCTAAAATTGATTGAAACCTTGTAACCTGATAACGGAGTCAGCTAAAACAAAGGGCAGAGGAGTGACAAAAACCCTTGAGATCTTAAGGACTAACAAATGCCCTTAGGTCTCTGATAATGACTTATCTTCTTAAGCCATACAGATGAACCAGTTGCACTTATCAGATATACTCAGGGTATTCCTTCAACATACTTGTAAAGTGTATCCTTGGAGCTGACTGAAGTACTCAGCCATGCATAGACGGAAGTAATTTAAGTTAAAGCAATGCGAGAAAACCCTTAGTAAGATAAGGACACATCAAAATCAGGGAAAGTAACTTGCATGTACCATAGATGTCATCACAGTAAAGCAACCCTAGCCAGACAAGTGCACATGTACCTTAACTTCCAGTTTGCTTCTAGTTTAGTTATTACTATTCTTGTAACTACTAACAGTGTGTCTCCCTTTATCTATAAAAGGTAGATTAGTAGTAGTGATAGGTAATAGATTCCACCTCTTGAACACACTTCCTCTTCTAAGTGGAATCTCTTTCTTCATAAGAGAAGCATTTGTCATTACTAGAGATAGGATTATGCAACTATCTCTCGTAAAAGCATTCACCTTCAAAACCTCTAAAGTGAGGCTCTTACAATCGTAATGTACAAATGGGTATTATTAGTTTATCATGGTCAAGATCATGTAACCATGTACATATCTATAATAAACATTGGTTATTTTCATTTGCTCAAGCTTTTGTTTATACAATACATGGTGTTGCACAAGTTTATCGGACTGACAACTTGATTTAGCAAAATTTGGATAAAAGAACTAGGCCTATTTTGTGTTTGTATCATAGCCTAAAGTATAGTATATATAAAACACTTAATATCTAATAACGCTTACTCACACATAACTTAATCCTTTCATAACATGCAACCACACAAGGATTTCTCATTTGCATCCATCACTGTCCTTCTCACAATCCAAATGTAACCACCATCTACACTAAATAAGCCCTTCACAAACCATATACAATCTCATTTCATCATTTTTATCTAAATCAAATAGCAAATGCATACCTTTTTGGTCATTTTGTACAAACCAAACCACACAAAGGCATATATAACATTTCTTATGGTAGTCGTTAAAAAAATAGTTAAAAAATATTAATTCAGTGAAGAACCGGTAAACAGTTTAAAAATGACTATTTGTTACCACAAAAATCAACCAAATATGACAACGAGGATTGATGCTAGTTTTAGGACCGAAAACTAGTTGATTCAGGTGGTTCGGGTGGTCGGCCAAGCTCAAAGAAGAGTATAGACATGGTATAGTTTAGAGAGAGAAATAAAAGAGATAAAGGCAATATGTGTGTATTAGATTAAAGGAGGAAGAATCCAACTCACACATACAAATGAGCTTCACCCCGCCTAGTAGAGACTAGGAGGGTATATATACCTATACATATGCCTAACTATACAATAATGACATAACAAGCCCCTAACATATGTATGAGATAAGTAATTAATGCAATACCCGTAAATGACTTCACTTTTGCGACTAACACTTATATAGGGTTGTTTGATTTTTTTTTGGTTCGATTACGCTAATGTTCCACTTTAAAACAGACAATACCCTATAATAGACCTTTTGGTTACAACATAGTTAGCCCAATCTACATTGATGAGTGCTCAAACACTCATCATTTTTATCGTATCTGGACTGCCAAAACATCCAAAAACGCATCAAAATACACCATTTATCCCAAAAGTGTGTTTTATATGTTTTAGATGCAAAACGTTTAAAAACAAATAAAAAACGAACAAAGTTTGCATAATTGGCAGTTTCAGTCCCTCAAGTTTCAAATATTGACAAAACTAGTCCCTGAAGGTTTAAAACGAAAGAAAAATCAACCCAAGGCATTTAAAAGTCAAAAATTGTCAAAAACGATCCTTGGGTAAAAAGTTTAAGAAAATTAGACAGCTGGTCCCTCGAGTTTTAGAATTGGCAAAATCAGTCCTTGGGTATTTAAAAAATGAAATTTATCAAAACATACCCTTGTACTATTCACAGGTTGCAATTTTAGTCCTTTTGATGACTTTGGAAAAATTACATGTTTGGCCCCTCAACTTTGGAATTTGGCAAAAATGGTCCTCGGATATTCAAATTTTGGAAATTTCCAAATATTGGTATTTGGAATAGTAAACTTGGCATGAATTATCCTTGGTTATAACTTTGGAAGGTTGGCAGCTATGGTCCCTGAAAAATCAGCTTGTGCAAATTTGGTCCTTGGGCTAAAACTACTACTAACCAAACGGATCCTTAGTGTTATTATTACAAATCCATCACACACCCTCACTAATTAACACCACCCCAGCCCATGTACCCTAGCCCAACTTCCCACAAGCCCACACCCTTTAACAAATATAACCAGGGTCAACCGTAGTCAAACCCACACACCTTATCCCTTCCCTCCTTCCACCTCATCTCTGCAACCTGCCAACCCTAATCATCACCACCTCCTCCCTCCACTGCCACCCCTAATCCAAACAAACCACCCCAGTCCAAAGTTTCCCACCCTACACAAGTTATCAGAGGAACCTACCCAACTTGCAAGAAATCCACTTTCCCGCCCAAAATGAATTCAACGGCTGGGATCAAAATGAACTCATCCAAAGGCTCAGAAGATAAGTGGGAAAATGCCAAAGACCATTTTAGAAGAATATAAAGGAAAGAAGAGGAGCAGTGATGGGGGGAGTAGTTTTTCTTGAGTGTAATTTTTTTTTAATGTCAATTTTATGTTAAATCAATCCCAAGTTTAAATTAGATTAACTTATTTGTATTTCCAAGTTTTCCTTATTGTAATCTTCAATTTTTAATTAATAAAAGTTTAGTTTATTTCAATTATAATTCGTATTCCATTTTTACCTTAAGTCTAAAATTAGCCTAACAGTAGTGTACCTCTAGTTTATTGCTTCATTAGCTCATTAGAAGGTCAAAAATTAGCATTTAGGAGCTTGTTAATCTGTTTTAAACATAAAACTAGAAATACAAAAAAAAAATAATAATAATAATAATAAGAAAAATCAGTTGAAAAATAAAAATCATGGTAAGTAGTGTAGCATAGCTTCAATAAGTTTTATTTAGGTTCATATAAGCTCATACTAGCTGTTTATAGCTTTTGTGAGCTTATTAGGAAGAAAGTCAGATCTATTCTCAAAGATTGCACCTTAGTCAATGAAAGTCAAACCTATGGTGATGCAGCTTATAAGTATTTGTTTGATGAAGATGATGATGAAATTCTTCTGTCCTTAGAACTCTTTGATGATCTCTGCTTTTTAGTCGTATATTAGCCTAGTTAGTATATGCTTATTATTGTGCTTATTTTTTCAGTTAATTCAGCCTTTACATGGTTCTCTTAGCTCATTTTATCATCTGCATTAGTAGAATAGGGTAGGTTATCCGTTATCACTTGAAATCCAAAATCAGTTAGTATGGAGGGGGTGTTTGGATCAGTGGTTAACACCACTGATGAACTGGTTTTTGTTGTTGTTCGCTACTTAGATAGGTTTCATGATGTTATGATAGGTTATTTAGGTTTGTAACTCAGCCCCTTTGTGAGCTAAAGTCAAAATCACCACCAAGGTTGCCTATCTGTTCACTGTTTGATCATTAAGCCTCATAAACCTTTAAACTAGCTTGTATCTTGTAGCTTTAGGTTAGTTTAACTTTATTTTGGCTTATTACATGTTTCCAAGCTTGTTAGATTAAATTAAAACTCAAAAAAGTCAAAGTTCAAGGTTTACTCAAAAAGTCAATATGTGTACTCTTTCAGTTTTCATCAAAATGGTAGGAATTGTTTTGATTTATGTGGTAGGTTTCAAGCTTTGAGCTTTTGATATGTCATAACCCCCCAGCTGATCTATTGATTCCCATAATTTGTGTAATTTTGTGATTTTTCCTCTGGGCCCCACTGAGCTCCAAAGTGACCTGCAGGGCATCCATTGCCTCTGCATCAGCAGACTTCACCTTCACCACCACCACTTGGTGGTGGTTTTCTGGCCACCATGATGGTCCCACAACCCCTAACTTAGGTTCATTCAACCCCCCTCCTCCAAGGCTCCATTAGTTAACCTTTTGTTTGACCCCAAGACCCCTGGGCCCCACCTGATTTACCCCCACAAGTCTGTCCCTTATTTCAGTCTAATAGCAAGAGATCAAGTGCTTATTGGCAGCTTATTGACTTAATCTGTGGACCCCCAATGGCTTTTTATTGCTTAAACATGTTCCCTAAACTCAGTTAAACCAGATTTAACCAAAGTGGGTCCCACTTAAGCTCATTTGAGCTCATTTTCTCCCACAGTCAACAAAAGTCAACTGTCACACCATTTAGCTTATATTTTGCTTATTTGTAAGTTATAAAAAGTTTGTTTTTACAAAAGTTTTTCATTTTTAGTTGTAGAATAAGTTTCCAAAAGAAAATCCAAGAAAAATCAATTTAATATTAAGTGATAGTTTCTATTTAATTTAATTTAAATTTTATTTTTGATTTTTAGATTTTTATTAAGTACTTAGCTATTTTATATTTTTCTTAAATTCCTATTATATTAAAGTATTTATAATAATTTTCTCAGATTTTTATTTTATCATTTAGTATTTATTAGAATTAATCGTAGTTTTATTAATAATTAATTAAAATTAAGTATTAAATAGGATAATTAGTTTTTATAAAGCAAAACCTAGTTTTTATATTTTTTCTAGCTTTTATATAATGTAAAATAATTTTAGAAATTTTCTTAGAATTTTTACTGTTCATTTTCTATTTTTCTTAATTTAAAATAGTTTAATTAGGTAATTAATAATTAATTTGTAATTAATTAATAGAAAAATCCACAAAAAGACAAAAACACTTATTTTTAATTTTAAAACTTATTTTTAGTTATTTTATAATTTTAGAAATTTTATTTTCATTTTTTTTAGTATTTAATTAATATTGTATTATATTTAAGTTGTTTAAATATCAATAATTAGTTTTAATTAGTATTTAATTAATAATTAATAATTAATAATTAATTAGTGTTAAAATTTATTTTCTTTTTCTAAAAATTTTCTTTTACCTTTAAGTTTGTAAAAAAGTCATTTTCACTCCCTGGGTGTTTTCAGAGTTCAGTTTTTACTTTTTATTTCGTACGTTTACGTTTTATTTAAATGTGAACGTACGCGTTTTAAGTTTTAAACTTTTCTTGTTTTTTTGACTTTCCAGACTTGTTAATATAGTGTATTTAAGCTATTATCTTTTATATTCCAGTAGTGTAATCATCACAACTCACTTATACCCATTTCCGTCCAATTTCACCAGATCACAAACCCGTTTTTATACCATCCACACCTCGTCGGGACATAACGACCCGGGGAAACACTATACTTCCACGGAGAATTGGTTTTAGACGTTTGACTCGGTTGACCATCACCTGGTCAATTAGGTTGACCTTTGGATCCGATCAAAATTTGGCGCCGCTGACGGGGAGGTTGTGCGCGTGTTTTAAACGGTTTTGCGTATTAGCGATTTTGGAATTCATCCATTTGTATATCTATCCACCTTTGTTCATATTTTCTTATTACAAAAACAAAACTGTTCCTGAAAACTTTGTAAAATCAGTTTTCAACGAACACAAAAAACCCAAAAAGATTTTCTTTCTTATAAAATGTTTATCAAAAATGCCAAAAATATCCATCTTTACCCTCCTACCTTTTTTATTCTTCATCCCTTTACCCTCTATCCTTTTGATTCTACCTTCTTCCACTTGTCCCATAATTGATTCTAATGGCATCTCTCGATGACGATTTCTTTGAACAAAGGGCCTTTAAAAGCAAAGTTGAAAAACTTATGGCCGTGTCAAAAATGTCGAGATGTCGTGTTGATTATGATGGACCTTCGATTCCTATTCCCTCTCCGGTGAGGGAAAGAGATCATGAAACCGAGGTGACAAAGGACCCTGTACTTTCCTCTAACGATGAAAGTGCTAAATACGTCCAACCTACGGTTTTCCAAAAACCTAAGCTCACTAATGCTCCTAAACCGTCTATAATTGATCCTAACCTTTCACGGTTTACGGTTAAAAGTTTGTCAAGCAAACGTACTGAGCTTAGGGCAGTGACTGAAAAGAACGACTTGCCCAATCTTCACGTTTATCAAGAACCAAAACCCGAGACCATAACGGAAGTGGTGGAAATTGCTAGCTCTAAGAGCACACCACTTGTCCCACCTCCGGATTTTATCCCTTGTGTTGGTTGTGGTGAGCCACTTTTTGGTTTACCATGTCGTTGGTGTACATGTGAAAAATGTGGTAATGATATTCGAGACGGGAGTTGTTTGTTTTGTGGTTCGAGGAATTCATTCTATGATTCTAATCAGAACTCATTGAACGACTCCCCAAATTTTTCCAATTACCCATCACATTCATACGAGCAAGAATCATATTATCCAAACCACAATGATTGTTCGTATCAAAATACACCAAAATTTTCATGTGAATATTGTGGAGGCCCTCACCAAGGTTTTGATTGTCAAAATAATCAAAATTTTGGTTACGACCAATATCCATACAATTCACCAAACCAGAATCAACAGTTTAACTATTGTGAGTACTGTGGTGGTCCACACTACAGTTCTGATTGTCAATCGGGCAATACGCTTGTCTATGAGAAGTTTCCCGATAACAATTATGACTCAAACACATACGACTCACAGCCACATCAGTTTTATTGTTGTGAATATTGTGGAGGTCCTCACTTTAGCTCGGATTGTCAAACAGGGAATCCACTCCCTTGCAACAATTACGACTATTCGTTTCAAGACCAACCTCCACAGTACCCAATTACTCAAGAAACTCCTCAGTTCCCGCAAGACCTTTGTGATGAGGTTCTTGAAGCATTTAAAAAATTTAAGGAGGGGTTAGCTACTACATCGTTTCAAGAATCTCGTGAAAAATCAATGGCAGAATTACTTGCTGAAGAACGAGATGCTAGAAACGAAATGAGCATGGAAGAATTACTTGCTGAGCAAAGAGCGGCTAAAATACGTGCCAATCTTCGCTATGCTGCTCTATATGATGATGATGATGACAGTGATGATGATGAAGATAACATTGTTATTATTCAAAAAGATTCATCAGATTCATCAGTTGTGATTCCTTCCATGGAGAATCAGGGAGAAAATAATGTGACGGAGTCACTAGCCGTTGATGAAATGGAACTTGAGAATTCCATCATTGCTAGTACTTCTAAACTCCCTCAGTCTATTGATATCACACCCGAAGTTCACACTCACTCTCCGAATATGGGGGATGAGCATCTTAGCACTGTTCCTCAAAAGGAATCGGACGAATTCATAAAGTCTAGTATTGAGATCCTTGTCCCAATCCCAGGAGAGTCACAGGGGACTTTTGATCATGTGTGTGATTTACCTTATCACCTTGAAAATCCAAAAGATCATTTTGAGACTTTCTCCGATTTTAACGATGATTGTGCATCTTATGGAGAAGTTGAGTATGAAGAGGCACCACTGCCTCATTCGGATGTTGACCCTCTTATTGAGGAGTTTACAAACGAACTTACTCACATCAATCCACTTCCATTAGGAAGTGATGGTGGTCTCCTTGATTTTGAAGCCGATATGGGAGAAACTGAAAATCTTTTAAACTCTAATCCCAACATCGAGCTTAGTACTTCACATGCTGATGAAAATTCTTTATCTTCTGGAGACATCAGTCATGTGGAAGGATTACCTTCTGAGCTAGTTTGCTTAGAAGAAGTGAATGATGAGATTGACACTGAAATCAAGGATGAAGCACTTCGTGCAACATTATTGAATGTCAGTCTCCTCATTGCAAAAATCGAGGCTTTCAAAGAGAAACCTATTTCATCTCCTATCCCCATTAAGGATAGTGACATTTTCTCCGATGATCTTATTCCGGAGTTTGAAGCCTTTACTTTTGATCATATGGGAGAGAAAATTAGTGGCAGTACCACTCATCATTCTCAAATTTCTCTCCCCGAATATGATTCATTCACCTTTGAGGAGTTCTCCGGTGAACTCACTCATATCATGACTCCTCCGGAGTATGATGACCCGGGGGGAGATGCACTCAATCATGAGAATTTGCAAATTCCCACCCACCCTCCCGGGATGTTTACGAGCTTAACCCTTGAAATCCAAATTCAGGCTAATGAGCCTGATCTCGAGGAAGACGATTAAATCATGATTTTCATCATGGTTTTCTTCCTTTTCTTCACCTACAGGGTGACTTCTCCTGTTCTTCACTCCTTCGGGAATGAAGACATTATCTTTGACCCCGGCATCACCGCTTATAGTTTATACTATCTTAAGCTAGGGTCTATATATCTCATCGGTGTGGAACTTTCACGTGCTTCAAATGTTTGTCCAAACATCTTGAATGAAAGTCCGATGGAGATTGTCTTTTCCACATCATGCTTCCCCAAGGACAAATGAATTCGGGGTCGAGTCAAGCTAGTGACTCGGTAAACAAAAACAGTAGCATGCTTATAGGGTTTTCACCCTAAGTGTGGGGGAGTCCCCCATACTATGGTTACCAAAAAAAGTGAAAATGCAAAATGGTGTTTTCCACGCTTAGCTTGTAATGTTACCCTTTTACGTTCAAAGAGTCGGCATAATAGCCGGGACTTTGAATATTGAGGACAATATTCATGCTAAGTGTGGGGGGGGGGGGGGTATTTCGCTATTCTAGTGAATTTTATCACATTTTACTATCTTATACCCCCGTTTTTGACCAAAATTTTTCAAAAATTTTTCACTTAAGTTCAAAATTTTTTGTGGTAATCAATCCGCCTTGTCTAACCGACAAAAGGGATTGGCTAGTCCAGGAGCAAATGGCTCTTGGTAAAGACATCTCAAATCCGTTTATGGCTTGCAATTTGCCCAAAATTGTATGGTTCCTCAACTCCCCAAAAACAAATGAGTTGGCTAGCCCGCAAGATTATGGCTTGTAATAAAGGCCGTGGAAAAACCATAATTGGTAATCAGCTCACCAAGATGTTGACTATTCCATCAAGAGTTGGCTAGTCC
>JARVZY010009679.1:0-25410 GCA_030686995.1 Artemisia argyi
TATTGCTTCATTTACAATCTTTTCTGCTTCTTTATTGTCTGGGTTCTCAGCTGCAAACTTCAACGCATAGTCTGACATGATTTTTTTCTTTTCGTTTACTTCATGAAGCATCATCTTTGCTGCGTACTTTGCTCTCAAATTGTTGGTCTGATTTTGATGATTTTTGTTTGTTTCTTCTAGCATGCCTGTTTCCCATTTTTTCTTTCCTTCATAATTTTCCATATGCATCATCATGTACAAACCGCAATCTATTTTTTATTTCTTTGTCTTCCACTTCATGTTTAAGATTGTTGGTTTCTTTTTTTCATTCATATAATCTTCAGCTTTTGGATGAAGATATGTTGACAAATGTTTTGCAAAAACACCACTCTGAAAAATTGAAAATACAAAGTGTCATTTACATAGTAATATCACAAGTGATATTCAGAATGTAAAAAATGATAATATGAATATCACAGGTGATATTATAAATATCACAAGTGATACTATGAATATCACAAGTGATACTACGAATATCACAAGTGATACTATGAAATATGACAACTGATATTGAGTAAATTAAAAAGAAAGTGTTTCTTACCACAAATTCATAGTTTCCTTTGTACTTTTCTTCATATGTTGCAATAGAATCACTGTTATCAATTATCACAGATGTTCCTTTCAAGATGTTGAAAACTATAAGGTAATAATGCTCATATGCTATGACTGGGAAGAAAACCTGTAATCATAAAATTTTAAAAATGATGTTAATTTTAAAAGAATATACTAAATTCATTTATTAGTTAAGAAAAGTTATATGATATACCAAATCAACATCTTCAAATTGTAGCTTGCTTATATCATCTTCCATTTGAATTAAAACCATCTTTGAAAACTCTTCGTATTATTTTTCAATCTTGGTTTCCATGGGCTCTGGTTTATCCTGTATTATTCCGGGTTAAAAACAAGTTAAATTTAGTTAATTCATATTTACATTCAATTATAAATACATTAAATTTAAATTAAATATATCTTACCATCATTGATGTATAAAAGTAATGTCTTTTGATATCTTTCTCTAACTCCCGTTCCTCGTGATTTAGGATAGAAGCAAAAGTATCAATCACAGGAGTTTCAATCTTCAATCCTGGTGCTAATGATTGCACATTCATTCTCATCAATTCTACAGATTGATCCCTGAAAACTTGCTCTCTGTTTTTCCCAATATAACAGGTGATTTCAATAAGAAACTACACATATTACTAATTTCTTTTATGTATCACAGGTGATACTACTTACTTATTTTATTTTTTAAAAATAACATGTTAGGTATCACCTGTGTTACATTTAAATAAAGTTCATAAAAAATTAAAGTTAATCTTACGCTTCGTTTCCTTGCATACAAAAGATGCTTCTGGACAATAGTATTTCATCATCTGTAAGCTCTTCAGTTGTGCTGACTTTTTCATACATATACGGTGATTGCAGGCACCGATACTCCTTTTCTTCATCATTTGGCTCTTTTTCTTTGGATGGTTTTGACCCTACTAATGGGCTGTCAAATCCTAGATTAAATGACGGCTGAGAACCTGGTGTGAATTCAAAAATGTGCTCCCTACTTTTACAACTAGATGGACCTGCTTGTTCATTTTGTTGTTCTTTCTGTGAAGATTCGCATGCTTGTTCCGTCTGTTTCTCTTCAACGTTTTCCTGAGTCCAAAATTTTTGCCATTCACCTTCTTCGATAACTTCAAAAAATTCTTCGTCAGTTAAGTCTTCAAGCTTTTTTGAAGCAAATTTGGCCTCTCTCTCTTTCATTTCTCTGAATTCTTTTTTAAGTTCTTCATCACTTTTATTCACTAATTCGTCAAAAATTGATAGATCATCTTAGAAATTTTCAGCTTCATTCATTTTTTCATCCTGAAATAAAAAAATAATAATAATAATAAAAAAACATTAAAAACACATAATATAACAAGGGATATTAAATAAACAAAAAAGCAAAAACCTAAAAATTAAAAAATAAAAATTAAAAAAATAATATAACAAGTGATAACTAATACTATATCACCAGTGATACCTCATATCACCTGTGATACTTAAACAAAAAATACTTAAAAGCAGAAAAATTAAATGTACCTTGTGTCTACTGCTGACATCGTTGTTTTCCGAAACTACATCATCTTTGCTACTACTTACAACTTTATTTCCTGCAGCTTCATCCATTATATTACATGTCCCATCATTGTTCACTAAAACCTCTTCCCTTATTTTACTCTCGTTGTTTGCTGTATCTTCATCATTTTCATTCCCTTGCATATCATCTTGTTTGTCAGCTTCATCATCATCGACTATCATAGATTCTCCATTGTTGTCATCTTCATCAACGCTCGTTGAAAATTTGATAGAGCTTGATTCTGTTGATGATGAATACAACAGACTTCTTTGATTGGATTTTTCATTTGGGTTTATGAAAATCTCATTCAATCTATCTCTATATTGATTAAGCCTTTGATCATTTCCAAACTTGTATATAGTATCTATGATTGTTTCTTCAAACCATTCTTTATCACTCAAAATGTTTTCTATTTTATCTTCTAACATCTGATAAATTTCCTGAAAATCAATTTAATGTTGAAAAAAATATTAGTTATATTTTTAAAGTCATAAAATAATATTATTAATATTATAATATAATATCACAAGAGATATCACACACTCACCTGTTTTTGAGCAGTTCTTTCTTTTTTATTTAGACCTCCTAGATCTCTTATTATCTCCACCATCCCAAAGTATTTACTAACATCCATTTCTAGAGTCTCCCTGCTTTTCAGCAAGTTTGAATTCCAGCTTTTGAAAGCTGGGTATCTTCTTGGCACATTCATTGCATCAAACTTTGTATATTGTAAATATGCAAGCTGTTTCAACAACCATTATATCAGATGAAACATAAATAAAAAACATTCATACGAGGTATCACAGGTGATACCTCATATAGACTTTTTTAACAAATGAAAGTAATTGATAGTATTTCAATTATTATCAATTACTTTCATTTGTTAAAAAATATTGATATTCTGAATATCACAAGTGATTAATCACTTGTGATATTCAGAAAATCACAAGTGATATTATAAGTATTACAAGTGATATTCAACTAATAATGTTTTGTAACATGAATATCACTTGAGATTTTTTGAATATCACTTGTGATATTCAGAAAATCAGAAATGATATTAAAAAATAATCTGTTTTTTATTACATATGAAAAATAAATTATTACATATGTTAAAAAATAAATTATAATTCATTTATATGCATGTAAATATATTTTTTTCAATCATAACTTGTTTATTAAAAAAAATTAAAAAAAATAAAAATAAAAATTTAGGAGTTACCATCAAGAATGTTACTGGCCCAAAATAGACAACCTCCGTCCTATCCCTCTTTCTTATTGCCCAAAATTTTTTTGATGATTTCGCACATTCATACACATAACTGCACCAATCTATTTCTGTCACGTCATCTTCTTCAAAAATGTTTTCCAATACTGTGGTCTTTACAACATGGTTGTAATCACATTCTCCAAATGTATTTGCAACTAACATTAAAAAGTTCATTCTAAAGATGAAATCAGTTTTTGTTGTCTGTAATATCTGCTTTGATATTGAATTTATAGTCAACTTCTTTTCATCTTTGTATTGATCCTTCCATTCTTCCTCAAATCGATCATTCTTTTCTATTTCTCCTTCATTCCTTTCCAACCTCCTTGAACCCTTTGGTAACCCAAGAACAAACTTCACTGTTTGTGGAGAAATTTTTAAGTTACCCATTGGAAGCCTAAGGTTCATTCCTTCTACATCGAGGCTATCTACTACATAAAATGCTAGCGTTGTTGGTAATTCATTAATTGGAAAATCAATCAAGTCTCCGAACCCCATTTTTCTTATTTCTTTCTTTCTTTCTTTGCTTAACCCATGCATTGCTTCAAAAAGAGGCTTAACTGTTGCCATTGCCCTCAATTTAGTATACACCTTTCTTTTCTTCTTTATATCATTTTCATCAATATCAGCATTCTCACATTCATTCATTTTCCTTTTTCCTTTTGATTTTTCACAATTCTTGTCTTCAACTACATTCTTTTTATCTTTTTCAGTTTCTCTTCTCTTAGAATCAACTTCTATTTCAGCTTCTTTTCTTTTTACAGAATCTTCTTTTTCAACCTGATATTTTATATAAACAAGATTATACATCAATGAAAGTTACTTATATAACTAGAGATACTTGTGATATCACTAGTGATACTTGTTATATCACTAGTGATACTTGTAATATAACTAGAGATACTTTTGATATCACTAGTGATACTAGTCATTTAAAATTAACATAGTAATGAATTTTAAAAAAAAATAACCTGTTCATTGGCTTTCGGTGCTTCTTCATCTAATTTTCCTGCTTCTTCCTCTAACTTTTTATCTTTCATCGGATTTTTCATTCTCTTCGCTTGTTGTGCTGCTAATAGTGGATGCAAAACTTTACAAGGTTTTTTCTTACATCCTAATCTTGGTAACTGTTTTTTTCTTTTCGTTATTCTTGCATTATCTGCATTTTTTTAATATAACAAGCGAAATATAAGTTATCATTATTTGAATTTTAATATTGTGAGAAATGTTCATATATTAATTACAGAGTACATCTTTATAACAGCTTAACATCTAATTTGACTGAAAAAACTCTCGCAAAACATTTCACTACTTAATTAACCTATTGCCTAAATAACATTAACTTATAATTCAGTAGATAACTTAGCCTAATACACTAATCTTCAAATAATCACAACTTGTACCAAACACAACTTAAAGTTATCTATTAAAAAACTAACAATAAATAAGCTAAAAAAGTTTAACAATAACAATAAATATATTAAAAAACTAAAAAAAGACAATGATAAGCTAAAAAATACAATAATTAGCTAGGATTTAAATTGACAAAAGTTTAAGAAATGGAAACGAATAATATTGAAATGAGTGTCATACCATTAACCACATTTTCTTCAATGTTCTTTCCCTTATCTTGTTTTTCAGCTTCCGATTGATTCATTTTTATGTTTTTCAAAGATCAAATCACTGGAGACAGTGTGTGTGATTTGATTGTTAAACTTATAGATAGTGTGTGTGAGTTTTTTTGCAGATCTACGTCAAAATGATCGGTTAAGCAATCTGGGGGAATTTTTTTGTGCAATTTTACAGTTTCGGTCCTTGTATTTTTATTTATTCTAATTTATGTCTATAATTTTTATCAATCACTAGAGATATGATTATTTTTTATTATTTATTTATTTAATTATTTTTTTATGTCTAATTTTTTATTTGTATAGTAATTTTTTTTTATCACTGATGATATGTTAAAAAATTAGGCTTAGTGATTGCTTTAATATGGGCTAAATGTTTATCACTTTAACAGTCCAATAATTTGAGTTTACTTATTGGCCCAAAAAGGAATCACTTATATAGATACAAGATATTAGGTATCACCTGTAATACATATATACAAAATATAAGTATCTCCTGTGATACAATCAAAAACACACAAATGCTTAAGTAATTCAAAGGCATTAAAAAAAACTTAAAATTAACTTCAATTGTCTACCCAGAAACTAGAACAAATATAATACAAAAACACCATCACTTTTTGCATATCTAAAAATTTAATCATAGATGCATTAATATTATGCAAAATCCATAACAAAGTATAGCACATTCTCCATCACCAGGGAATGTGGTTCAGGTCCTAACAGAGCACCATCATTCTTAGGTAACCACAAACTTGGACAGTTGTCCATCACATTCTGTGGCTCGGCAGTACCACAATGGATTTTTGCATATCTAATAGCTAATACTAGTTTAACATTCATTGTTTAGAAATCTAAAACACATAAAACATAAATTGTCTTTGGAAATAAAAGAATTAAAATCAACTAATGCTTTTCTTCTGCTGCCTTTCTAATCATAGCTGCTTCAACAATCTTCTTCTGCTCTTCTTTATCATTGTGTTCTTCATCAAACTTGATTGCAAAATCTGACATCATCTTACTATTCTTGTTCGCATCATGCAACAGGATCTTGGAAGCATACCTCATCCTCATTCTTTTCATCTGTTCAGCATATTGACGGTTTCTTTCGTCCAAGATATTTGTCTTCCATTTTAGTCCAATTTCACCTTCAAACATCTCCATATGCATCATCATATATAGCCCGCAAGCTATCTTGTTTTCTTTTGTTCTCCATTTCATCTTTGCTGTCTTTGCTGCAACGTCTTTCAACATTTTCTTCAATGATGGGTGTTTAGTACAGATCAAGTAATGAACAAAAATCTCTCTCTGCAAATAAAATAAAAAGTATTCAAATTAAATAAAATCTATCTCTAGTTATATTAAAAATGATTTTAAAATAAAAGTATTTAAATATAGATTAGAACAAACGTAACTCACCACAAAATCAACTACTTTTTTGTATTTCCCATCGTAATCTGCATCAGAAATACTGTTGTCCAGTATTACACATTTACCCTTTTCAAGGTCAAAAACTATTACATAGTAATGATCATGAACGACGATGGGGAAGAATACAAGATTTACATCTCTCAATCTGAAACTTGTTTCATCCTTGTTGACTATAGCCTTAAACACCTCAATCTGCTTGTTCACGTCTTTTTTCTCTTTCTGAACCTCTGGTTGCTGTTTTATCACAAGATATAAAATATAATTTAAAATGAAACAATATTATAAATCAATGGCATTTTTATACCACTAGAGATACTTGGCATATCAATAAAGATATTAAATATTATTTAAAATAAAACAATATTATAGACACTTATGATATCACTAGAGATACTTGTGATATCACTAGAGATACTTTTGATATCCAATTTAAATAAATAATAAATTTTTACAAATAACTAACCGTTGCAGCCAATGGTAAGTAGTATCTCCTCTTTTCAGTCTTCAGTTTTCTTCTCTCTTCTTCGTTCAGCACAGCAACGAATGCATCAATTACCAAGCTATTTATTAGAATTCCTGGCGAAAGCGATTGCATTGTTATTCTTGGAACTATTGTTCCCTTTCCATCATCAAACACATTGTCCCTGTATTACAGTATCACAGGTGATAAATATCAGTATCTTTATAATATACAAAATATCACTAGTGATAAAAATCATAATTTAAAAATTTAACAAAAGAATCTTCAGGATCTCTCCTTCCATTGAAAAAAAGCTGTATGCCAACAGTCTTTCATCTTCTGTCAACGCATCCACAACATTACAAAATTTGTTATTATACGGTGACTTTAAGAAGATTGATGGCTTAACTTTTCTTTTTCCTTCTATTACTTCATTTTCGATGCTAGCTTCACCAACGTCCTTTCCAGTTCCGAATGGCTTTTTTTGAATTGATGGGCTTTCAAATTCTGGAATTTCAGATTGTCTTGCAGCTTCATTACGCCCCTTTTCAGCTTCCTTTTGAACTAGCTCTTGTTCAGCTTTTAGCTTTAAAGCTTCTTGATTTTTTTCTACTTCATTCTTTTTCTTTGCTTCTACTTTTGCAACCTGTATTAAAGATTATTATATTGAATCACTTGAGATATATGAAGGTATTTAATCACTAGTGATACTGCATAAACAAAACTATTCGATTAATCTAACCTTCTCTGCAGCCTCTTTTTCGGCTTGTTCCTTTGCTGCAGCTTCTTTTACGTCCTGTTTTTTAATTTAAAAACAAAAGATTAAATATATAAAAGGTATTTTATCACTTGTGATACTGCAAAAACAAAAAATATTCAATTAATCTAACCTTCTCTGAAGCCTCTTTTTCAGCTTGTTCCTTTGCTGCAGCTTCTTTTAAGGCCTGTTTTTCAATTTAAAAACAAAAAATTAAGTACATAAAGGTACTTTATCACTTGTGATAATGCATAAACAAAACTATTCGATTAATTTAACCTTCTCTGCAGCCTCTTTTTCGGCTTGTTCCTTTGCTGCAGCTTCTTTTTTGGCCTTTTTTTTCAATTTAAAAACAAAAAATTAAGTACATAAAGGTACTTTATCACTTGTGATAATGAATAAACAAAACTATTTGATTAATCTAACCTTCTCTGCAGCCTCTTTTTCGGCTTGTTCATTTGCTGCAGCTTCCTTTCTGGCATTTTTTTTCAATTTAAAAACAAAAAATTAAATATATAAAAGGTACTTTATCACTTGTGATAATGCATAAACAAAACTATTCAATTAATCTAACCTTCTCTGCAGCCTCTTTTTCAACATGTTCCTTTGCTGCAGCTTCTTTTACGTCCTATTTTTAAATTTAAAAACAAAAAATTAAGTATATAAAAGGTATTTTATCACTAGTGATACTGCATAAACAAAAATATTCAAATAATTTAACCTTCTCTGCAGCCTCTTTTTCAGCTTGTTCCTTTGCTGCATCTTCTTTTAAGGCCTGTTTTTTAATTTAAAAACAAAAAAATAAGTATATAAAGGTACTTTATCACTTGTGATAATGAATAAACAAAACTATTCGATAAATCTAACCTTCTCTGCAGCCTCTTTTTCGGCTTGTTCCTTTGCTGCAGCTTCTTTTTTGGCATTTTTTTTCAATTTAAAAACAAAAAATTAAATATATAAAGCTAATTTATCACTTGTGATACTGCATAAACAAAACTATTTGATTAATCTAACCTTTTCTGCAGCCTCTTTTTCAGCATGTTCCTTTGCTGCAGCTTCTTCACGGGCTTGTTTATCAAATTGTTCATCCACATTTTCTCCTTCTACATTCAAATTTTTCACATCATCATCATTATCATCACTCTCACCAACATCACTTCCTCTATCATCATCACTCCCACCTTCATCTCCATCATTATTCTCATCATAATCATCACGTCTTATACTAGGGCCTGCCTGATCATCCACTGGTCTCCCAAATACATCAGTTCTTATTCCTACTTGGAATTCCATATTGAACATTTCTAAAAACCTCCTTATCGTTTCATCCCCTCTGTAAATCTCCATGCCTACTTTGATTGAAGTTTCTAATTCTTTTTTCTCTTTTAAGAGTCTATCAAAGTTTTCTTGTATTCTCTCATATACCTCCTGTGTTTAAAAAATATATACATATATATATATATATATATATATATATATATATATATATATATATATATATATATATATATATATACATAAGAATGTATCCACTAGTCATATCAATTAATAAAATAATTTATCATTAATTAATTTATCACAAGTGATATCTTACCTGTCTGATCTTTAGATTTTCATTTTCTTCATTGTCTTCATCTTCTTCAATGACAATCACCAAGCCAAATTCTTCTTTAGCCATCTCTATTTCCTGCCTTTGCTCTACTAGTCTTTGGCTCCAATGTTTAATGGCGGGCCATTTGCGTGGGACATGAATTTCATCAAATTTTGTGTAATGCAAGTAAATGAGCTGCTTTCAATAAAAAAAACTTGCATTAAAATACAATTAATTTTCAAAATCACTGGTGATACTATACATAACATTTCCTATTAAACAAGCTGTTTTCAAGTAGTATCAATGGTGATACTATAGATTAATAGTATAACAAGTGATAAACAAAAATACAAGTTATTATCACTGGTGATACTATACATCACATCTCATAGAAAAGCATGTTTTTAAAGTTAAATGTTACTTACCGTGAACGTAACATGAGGTCCATAGTACCAATTTTCAAGCGTTGTATCATCCCACTTTTTTCTTACTTTCTTTTATGCAATTCCAGATGAATACGCACCAATCTATGTTGGGTATGTCTTCTGATGACATTACATTTTCCAAAACATCATACTTCAACATAGCAGTATTACGACAAGACCCAAGGCAGTTAGCAAAGAGCATCAAGAAATTCAAATAAAAAATGAAGCCTGTTCCTTCCGATGTTCGAATTATCTCAGATAAACTCGATGTTGTTCTTTTCCTAGGGTCACGGGAGAGCTGTGCCATGAATTCGCAGTGGACTGAGTTGCCTATCAACCTTTTGTCTTCTGCATAGAATGACAGTGGTCCCATTGGTATTCCAAGTACTTCTCTGATTTTACTTGGAGTTATTTCGATAACCCCGCCATTTGGTAATTTCAACTCCATTG
This sequence comes from Artemisia argyi, assembly GCA_030686995.1. Lineage (NCBI taxonomy): Eukaryota > Viridiplantae > Streptophyta > Magnoliopsida > Asterales > Asteraceae > Artemisia > Artemisia argyi. The sequence goes on from JARVZY010009679.1 coordinate 10,165, forward strand.
AATTGACATCCAAGTGTTTTAAGATGAAGTATGGTAGTTTTGCGGGAAACTTGATATATGGGAAACCAATTAATGAGCCAAAACCCATTTCCCTCACCCTTTGTCTTCTCTCTGGGCTCAAACTATGTATAGCATCATATAAGGGTTTCACAGTCGTCTTCGATCTTAATGACTTGAAAAATTTCCCTCTACCCTCATCTTCATCTTCTGCCTCTTTCAATTTCCCCTTACCCTTTTGTTTTTGAAGTTGTAGTTGGTGTACATCTTCATCATTTTGCAGTCTATTTTTTACCTTCCTTTTAACAACCCTCTTCTCCTTTTCAACGTGCTTTTTATCATTTTCAACCCTTTTCCTTTTCTTGTTTTCAACTTCATTTTCCACAACAACTATTGCTTTTATATTTTTCTTTTTTTTTTGCTTTCAATCTTGTTTTCCTTTGCTTCTTCCTCTAAACGTTGCTTCTTGGCTACACTTCTTGTTGTAGCACTTGGTGATTCTATTTCTTTTCTTTTCCTATTTGGTGTTGCTTTTTTCTTCTTTTTCGCAGAATCATCCTCTTCTTCTTCATCTACATTTGAATCCTTTCTTCCTGTTGATTTCTTCTTTGCTACAGTCTTTTTCCTATTTTGCATATCTGTTGCTCGTTCACGTGTGGATTCTTGTGATATCTCAGCTGTGCCTTCAACGGTTAATTGTGTTGGTGTTGCTGTAGAAGGTGTAGATGAGTTATGGCTTGCTGATGTTGAAATTACTGGTGTTATCTCTAGTGATAACTTAGTTTGTGTTTTGCGACATAATGCCTTTGTTGGTGTCAATGTAGGTTTTCTATCAATTGTCCTTGTTCTTGGTGAATTTCGAGTTCCTGTCAATGGTGATGATTTGGTTGGTGTTGTTTTTAGTGGTGAGGATGTTGATGTTTCAGTCACATCTGTATTTTTCTTTTTTCTGAACTTGATTCGAAATTTTGTTTTAGCGGATTGTTTAGTTGTTTTTTTTTGTTCTGTTTTTGTCATACCTGCAAAAAAAAAAAAAAAAAAAAAAAAAAAAAATCCCAAGTAAGTTTAATGAATGAGATATGTGATAAAATAAAATCTGAATGTGTGTGCGCCATATAATTTATATCATTCTACTGCTATTATACATACACATTCTAACAAATGTGTATGTATCACAGTTGATATACATAATATACAATGACAAAATTAAATACGTCACATACATTCAGGTTTCATATCACAGTTTATTCTTGTAAAGTAGACATACTTATATCTCAAAATATACCTTTACTTTTAACAATCTCTGGAGATGCTCTACAAAATGGAGTATTCAAAACTGCATTTACAAATTTTTTTATTCTTTAAATAGTAACACAATGTGTGCAATCTTTACGTGTAAAAGCTTTATCAACTTAAAACTAACCATTAAGAGCTTGTATCGCTTCCAAATCAGAAAAAATGTCACCATCTACATTTTTTTCAAAAAACAAAAGTTTAATCTCTCAAAAATCTCATCATATATAATAGTAAACAGTACCAGTGCTCATTAACACATGTGATAAACTATAGAAACTAAATAAAAACACTTCAAATCTTATTCATGGCATATGTTAAACTACCACAAAATGAATAAAGGCACTAAAACTGTTTTATCACAAGTGATATACTACCAAAAACTGAAGTAAGCAACAAAATACTATAATCATCATCATGACAGATCTTCTACTACCAAAAAACATAATAAAATAACTACAACTGTTTTAACAAAAGTGATATACAACAATAATATTTATAAAAAATATTCATAAAATAAGTATAAAAAAAATACCAAAAAAATACACAAATCTTAATAAATAGCAATAATATTCATAAAATAAGTACAAAATCAATAAATATCCTAATGAAACAACTAAATACTTAGTCGGAAGCAACGTACCTTCATCTTCAGTTTCAGTAGGTTTATTTTCAACCTCTTTCTTTTGAAGATCGGCTTTTCCACTTGATGATTGTTCCATTTTTGTGTTTTTTAAATGATTTTAACAGTTTAAATCGGTTGATTTTGAATTTATATTGAAGTTATAAATGGAGGTTACAGAGAAAGTGGGATATCTTTTTGATTGCGATTGTGCGGAAAGTGAAAGGTGTGGGGATAAGGTTAATGGGATAAGTTTGGTGAATCCACAAAAATGGTCCCTCTGTATTTTTAAAATGACACTTGGTATGTTGCATATTTTGAAACCTAAAAAAAAAAAAAAAATAAAAAAAAACAGACTCCCATTCTATGGAAAAAACTTCAATTGCTTACCCTTATTTTGGTGAACCAACATGATGACCAAAATCTAGGGCTATAAAGAAAATAAACGTTAAGTGAAAATTTCATGAAACATTTAGTTAAAAATTAGTTTATGTTCATTTAGTAAAATGAACGAATATGAACAAAAGTCTTTATTCGTCAAATTAGGAGTACATTAAAGTTCATTTATGTTTATTTATCTTTTAATTTAATAATTCAATAACAAAACAACACTCATAAAACAATATATAGAATATCATATATAATATCACAAGAGATAAAAAATTTCAAAAAATCAAAAACATTAAAATATCACAAGTGATAAAATATCACAAGTGATAAAATTATTCATGCTAAAAGTAAATATCACAAGTGATAAAATATCACAAGTGATAAAATTATTCATGCTAAAAGTAAAATATCACAAGTGATAAAATTATTCATGCTAAAAGTAAATTATCACAAGTGATAAAAAAAATCCAAACAATATAGCTTAAATTTTCAGCTATTAATATTATTCATGCTAAAAGTAAAATATCACAAGTGATAAAATATCACAAGTGATAAAATTATTCATGCTAAAAGTAAAATATCACAAGTGATAAAAAAAATCCAAACAATATAGCTTAAATTTTCAGCTATTAATCACAGTTAATGAAAAAATAATCCAAACAATAGAGCTTAAAATTTTCAATTATTAGTCTCCGCTGCCTCCGGAATGTCCCCGCCAACTCCAGCACTGATGCGATACAAATCAGGAACTTTTTGTTTGTTTGGACAAGTGCGTCTGTTATGATCTGATAAGCCACAAATACCACAACCAGCTTGTCGCTTTTTACTTTGTTCAAAAGACTGCTCTCGTCCACTCTTGATACGGTGCTTATCAACCTTGTTCTTATCACCCTTCTTGTTTGTCCTTGTTGGATTCCTAACTTTAACTTTCTTAGGCTTCTTTACCCCCATAAAATCTAGAACAACATCAGAAACTTTGGTACGTGGAACACTTGGAATATCAGCTTCAAATTCTGACTTCAACGCTTTAAGCTTATCAACAAAATCACTCAACTTTGGCTCATGATTTCGCAAAATCTGACAACAATCATCAACTAAAGAAGTAGCCTGAACAAAAAGAGTAGAAATATTTTCATTCTTCTCACCATAACGATTTTTCTTCCTTCTTAAACCAGGAGGTATAAGGTCCCTTGTCCAACGCTTCAACAGATACTGATTAGGAATTTTTTGAACATTGCAATTCTTAAAAACACAAAAAACATGTCGACACAAAATCCCACAACGAACAAATAACTGACAACAGCACACAACGGAATTGTCACTTCTATTATGCAACACCTTCATTAAACAAAAAGGAAACAAAATGTTATAACATGTGATATGTTTCTCACTAATATTAGAAAAATCATGTTATAACAAAATATTAGAAAAATCATGTACCTTATACTCTCTCGAATATTTTTTATACAGATCAATTTCTTCAACCTCTTCATTTGAATCTTCTGGTGAATTAAACTCAGTCGGATCAGGCATAGAATCTGGAATTATAATTTCCTCACTAATAATACAAATGTCAGATCTATCTTCTGAAATTTTTGACTTTATTGAACATAACCATGATCCTGCAATAATCTCCTTTTGCACACGAACAAACAAAGAACGAGTGTAAACCCTTGCTGCATGAACTTCAATAGCTAATGGCGTCAACAAAACAGGAAAGGAATCAAACGACTGATGATCTAATCTTTCTTGTTTGTATCTCTGTTTTTCCATTGCAGAATCATAGCAAATCATGAACTTAACAAGTGTCGCACCAGGGCTAGTGAAATGTGAGAAGAAAGAATTCTCACTCTCTGACCTAGAGGTAGTCCTCATTAAACCACAAAGTGGAGAATCAATAAAAAAAGCCGGAATCCATGATGATCTAATCTTGTACATCTTGCACAACCACTTATGATTAACAAGACCAAACTCTTCCATCAAATTATTCCATTTAAGCTCAAACTCATCCGGCCCAATATACATATTCCAAACTATCTTATTGAATTTACTTTTAAAATCAGTATCATCATAGATCCTAGAAACAATCTGTAACAAAAAAATGATGCATCAAAATACTACTTTAGACAGATAACACAAGTAATATAAATACAAATATCACAAGTAATAAATGCAAAAACATCAACTAATAAATGAATAAATACAATATTTCAAGTGATAAAAAATGCAATATCACAAGTGATATAATGCAATATTTCAAGTGATAAAATGCAATATATCAACTGATAATGCTTTTTGGCAGATATAAATACAATATAACAAGTGATAAATGCAAAAATCTCAACTGATGAATGAATAAATGCATCATTTGATTAATCAAATTAATAAATGCAATATCTCAAGTGATAAATGAAATATCTCAAGTGATAAAGTTTTTTGGCAGATATAAAAAGTGATACAACATATGAATACCTTTTTCGGAATCTTTTGCATGATATGCCACATACAAAGCCTATGCTTGGAATCTGGAAGTTCAGATTCAATTGCCCTTCGCATAGCACCATCTTGATCAGTTACAACAAAGTAATGATGAGCAAATGAATCAGGAGTTTTCGGAACTTTAGAAGCTGCAAATAATAAAAATAAAAACAGTAAATATCTATAAAGAAGAACATAAAACAACTAATATACATATAAAATCACAAGTGATATATCACATTTGATACAAAAAGAATTTTAACAATAAATATATATAAAGAAGAACATAAAACATGAGTTATATAACTTGTGATATTCGTAAAAAAATACACATAAAAATGATAAAAAAACATAAACATGACATATATCACAAGTGATACTTATAAAAAAACATAAAACATGACACATATCACAAGTGATACTTATAAAAAAAACATAAAACATGAGATATATCACATGAGATAAACATCTATAATATAAATCACAAGAGATATTTGTAAAAAATTGATACAAAAATCATGCAGAACATAAAACATGAGTTATATCACTTGTGATATTCGTAAAAAATAAACATAAAACATAAAACATAAAATATGAGATATATCACAAGTGATACTTATAAAAAACATAAAACATGAGACATATCACAAGTGATACTTATAAAAAAAACATAAAACATGAGATATATCACATAAGATAAACATCTATAATATAAATCACAAGAGATATTTGTAAAAAATTGATACAAAAATCATGCAGAACATAAAACATAATATATATCACTTGTGATATATAACTAAACTGGTATATCACAAGTGATATTTGTAAAAATGTACAAATAAACTTACAACTAGAATTTTGATCATCATTAGAAACAGCAACAACATCTGAAGAAGATGAATCAGAAGCATTAACCACATCAGCTGAAACTGATTCTTCAACTACTCCATCTAATGCATCAAAAGCATTAACCACGTTAGCTGAAACTGAATCTTCAGCCACTCCATCCGATGCATCACAATCATTAATCACATTAGCTGAATCTGAATATTCATCCTCTCCATACAATGCATCACAATCATTAACAAAATCAGCAGAAACTGATTCTTCAATAACCGGTTCATTCAAATCAAAAAACACCATTGATGATAACGAGAACGAATGATAACGAATTGATGATAATAGATGATTAATTTGATGATAATAGATGATTAATTTGATTAGATTAGGGTTTACAAAATTTGGGGAAACTGAAAGTAAGAGAGAGAAAGTTAGTTGGAAACGAAAGCTGTGTGTGAAAAATGAGAAAATAATAAAAAATAAACTATTTATATGATAGAGGAAAAGACAAAACTAAAAATAAATCTTAGAATAATATGGACCGTAAGATTAGATGTAAACGGACGGTCCAGATCAGTCCCTCAGTTTGTAGAAAAAAACTGATCCGCAAATGAACTTTTCTCAAAAACTTATATGGTTATATGATAAAAACTTGAGATTATAACATCTCCTCTTAATAAAAATAAAATATATAAATTTCATCCACCAGAATAGTTATATTTAATATATATATTTTTGTATCGCCTATATCCAAATGCTTTGCACTTTAAAAAAAATGATTGTAACAAACACGCCATGATATTAAAACCTAACAAAATATTTGGTTTAGCTATATGGGCCACTCAAACGCCAATATCACAAAAAAGATATTCTTATAGCAGCAGAAGAAGACAAGTCCCGTTTCAAGTACGAAACAACGCATCGGCAAAAATGTCGAATGATTCAGTAAACAAGTCAATCACTCACGTCATCTTCGACATGGACGGTCTTTTGCTCGGTCAGTACTTATTTCCAATTTAACTAAACTTTTTTGTTAAATGATTGTTTACTGAGTCTCATTCATATATCCAGATCTATTAATGTAGAATTAATAAACGGATGATGTTTTGCTAATTAAAATATGCTTGTACTTTTATTTTGTTAAAGTAATGACAAATCCACATTTGAATTGACTTGATACACTTTTTCACAACATATTTTTGATATGAAGTTCAATGTAGCTCACATTTTGGAGTTGCGAAATGTGTACAAGTCCATAACCGAAGTTACTTGTCCTTTCTTAGAAATGGACAGTCGCGCACAACCTGCCTTTTAGTTGATTGTAGTTAACAGAAGTTAGTTGACTTAGTTGTGTTAGGATAGTAGCCAAGGCTTGCACTATGGCGCACCATGACACATTTTAAGTGGCACTAGTGAGGAACAGACGGTGGCTCAATGCCATGTGAGCTCTATGAGAATCAACACGATAATACAAAGTAGTCACTAATTGGAACTAAACAGAAAGAAATAAATAGTAGAGGTTTTGGACTATGGTTGCGTATTTACATGTTCTTTCATTCTCGAAAGTTCCACTTCTCTACTTTTTCACTCACCTTTTGATATGTTTACGTAAGCTGGTTCTCATTTTTACTCATCACTATCCTCATCCTTTTTCCTTGCCGTATTTCGCTGTAATAAACACCAAGACAGCAAATTGCATTGCATCAAGTGGTATCATACTTTTTCTATATGCTTGAAGAAATCTGTATTTGATTCACACAAACATATTAAAGTGGAATGGAATATTATAGACGACATAGTTCATTATTACTAAACTTTTAACTGTTTCTTGCATTCAGGAAGTACTGTATCTCATTTTATATGTCGTTATAAAGTATAGGTTCTCTAATAAAAATGAACAACATACGCCTTAGTTTACTATCAATTTTATTTGGTCTCAAAGCTGACACGCATCATGTGCCATGAGCCCATGACGTGTCTTTTGGCTGCTGTCATGTTTGTGTGATCTGCAGTTAGTGTAGGTGTTGGCGTGTACTAAACACATATGTCTCTCCATTCTCTGTTATCTTCTTACAAAAAGTAAAATGCATAGTTACAATTTCAGATGATATAAGAAATAAGTTTGGGTTTTCTACATTTATCTTGTAAGTTAGATACTTAGATTATCGAGATGACCTTCACTAGGTATATTTAGATATCATGGTGTGTTGGACCCGTTTAATGTCTTAGACGCCAAAAAAGGATTGTGTACATAGATTAGTTATGAATAAAAGGCTGCAAGTTTTTCTGGTTTGGGCCAACAGGCCAACAAACCCACTAGACAGAAAAACAAAAGCAGTTAGGTTAGTAAACGGTTATTTAGTTTAGGTTTTAAGATTTGTAACGTTTAGTTTAGGTTGTGTCTGTTACTTTTATAGAATCGGTATGCCTCTTCAAGAAGGCACCGTTTCAATATGTATATATAGGTCTAGGATTCTGTAAATCACAGTAACCCTTTCAAGTTTAATATATCAGTTTGTTTAAGGGTTCACCCATCTCTTGTTTGCCTTTTCTTATTGATTCTGGAATGATGTTACATGAATGTTGTTTAGATCATTCGATCCTGGAAACCCCCATCAACAACCTGTGCAAAATGGTGAATTTGTTTTACAGCTCTAAGTGTATATACTGGGGGTTGTAGTGCAATATATTGTTAGGCTTTGTAAATCATTAGATACCCATGCCTGAAATAAGCCACTGCAGCCAAACTCATTAACGGTCTTCCATATTTGTCAATTTAATGTATCGGGTTTAGGGATAATTGACATAGAATCTTGTGATGGCAGATACTGAGAAGTTCTATACAGAAGTTCAAGAAATTATACTTTCAAGATTCAACAAAACTTTTGATTGGTCTCTAAAGGCAAAGATGATGGGGAAGAAAGCAATTGAGGCTGCACGTGTGTTTGTTGAAGAGACTGGAATTAGTGATTCACTTACAGCTGAAGATTTCCTGGTAGAACGAGAAGCTATGCTGCAGGAAATGTTCCCTACAAGTGAACTCATGCCAGGTACATGTTTGACTAGAGATGAAAAATTTGGCGGGTCGAGCGGGTTGGGTAACTGGTCAAATCAAGTATCTATGATACAGGCTGGTTGACTAGAGATGAAAAATTTGGCGGGTCGAGGGGGTTGGGTAACTGGTCAAATCCAGGCTGGTTAATTGTTTTTACCAGTTTCGCCCGTTTGAAAGCAAACATCCAAATCATGCCATTCATAAGTAAATGGATCAAATTCTAACCTTTAATCTCAATGATCAAAGTTAATATGTAGTAGATTACTTAAGGGTTCAATTTTTTTTTTATCCATCATCTTTACAGAAATGTAATGTGCATGTCAATCCCATTTAATTTGGGAAGCATTTTGTTTCAACTGAATTTATTTTCCCTTTGGTAAAGGTTTTTTGTCAAATACCATCGATACGAGGCTATTTTACTTGTCTATGGACTAAAAATTAATATTATCTTCTAACTTTTACATTTTTCGATGATTAAATGTAGGCGCAGGCCGTTTAGTCAAACATCTGCATGCCACAGGAGTGCCAATTTGTGTCGCAACAGGGTAGGGAAAATCTTTCTATCCCCTGTATTAGCTTCAAAATAGAAGGGGTTTTTGAAAAAGTATATCTGCTTAACTTTCGAGAAGCATTACTGTTTTTGTTATGTAATTTCAGCACTCATAAACGACACTTTGCACTGAAAACGCAAAGACATGGTGAGATATTTTCATTGATGCATCATATTGTCATGGGTGATGATCCGGAAGTTAAACAAGGCAAGCCATCACCTGATATATTTCTTGCAGCCGCTAGAAGATTTGAGGTGAATCTGTTTCTGAAACTGTTCTTATCAATTACACGTACAAATGTAATCGCTTACTAATTTTTGTCGGAATGTGTGTATGCAACAGGGTGAATCGGTAGATCCTTCTAAGATTCTTGTTTTTGAAGATGCCCCTTCGGGAGTTCTTGCTGCTAAGAATGCTGGAATGTAAGTGCACTAATATTGTAACGTTTTCAAAATACAACAAGTAATTTAACGAAAATACGTACACATGACATAGTAATGTTTCGGCTGATTAAGTTTGAAAGTAAAGGGGAGTGTTTGGATGTTTGTTTTGAAAGTGATTATGGTACTGAATAATTAGAATCAGATTATTAGCTGTAGTCAAATTGGGATGTAGCAAATAGTGTTTTGATGCGCTTCTGCTATTTGAAGATGTAATAATCACATAATTAGACGTACGAGTGTTTTCTAAATACTAAGTATTAAAGAAATTAATAGAGATAATGACTAAAAGGTATTTCTAGTGAAAATAAGAAGAGATCCTGTTCGCAACTCTTTCAATTTAGGTTTAAAGAAGGGATAAATAGGTAAGTGAGTAAGTCTTTTTACCCTTTAAATGATTAGTTCTGTTCCCGTGGAATGGAATATATTATCCAAAAATGGTTATTTGACTTTATGTAATAAGATAAAAGCAAAATCTGTTTATCCAAACATTAAACACTGAGTATTGCAACTTCGAGTTCTAATTATCAAATAGTCAGTTCCAAGACGTAAATCAAAACATCCCCTCTAGTCTTTTTGGATAGTACGAGTACATGTTTTAGTTTTTTGTTGTCTTCATTTTTTGGTGAATAGGTACGAATGTATGATTTTATTGACTTTCTTAAAATTGAAGGTTGTAGCTAATACAAACTTGATGAAACCATTAACTTCCAATACCCTGTTGGGGTTTGTTACTTCGTTTTGTTAGTCATGTCACTTTCAATTTGCATCAGGTTCAAGTGTCTTGTCTCTCAATATGTTAACCTGAAAAATAATTTTTATAAATATGATGCAGGTCTGTTGTTATGGTTCCAGATCCAAGACTTGACAGCTCTTTCCACGAAACTGCAGATAAAGTTCTTAGCTCACTCTTGGATTTTAACCCAGCCGAATGGGGTCTTCCTCCGTTCACGGATTAAGAAACCTAGTGTGTCTTTTTAAGGTAACCAAACATTTCTTTAAATTGAGAACAGATGTTTCAAATGGATTATTGCATACTCCATGTCAATATGTCATTTGAAGAATCACATTGCTGTGATACACATTCGTTATGAGCTACTATGTCTTACAATCACATTCGTTATAACACACTTTTAGTTTATTATTTATGGATAACACAATGCTTCTTGTTATTATGATTCTTATGCTCATTTGTTTTTGATTAGTCGGGTCCTGATTTATGTCAGATCAGATATCTTTTTTTGTCAGATCAGATATCTGATTCGATAAACTTTTTGGTTCATTGGTCCAATAGGCTCACTTAGGCAGATTAATGCTTGTGGTAAAAAAAAATCTCCAAATATGGAGGAGGATGGAGATGCATTTTGGCACTCCATTTCTCAAATATGAAAAATACATTTTAGAGGGCATGGTTGGAGATGACCTAATTAGTTGAGTTATGGGTCCGAATCAGAGGTATTAGTTGAGTCAATCAAAATCCTACCCATTTACATGGACTTCTGTATCATTATATTAGCAGTTAAAAGATATGGACTTGGTCTATAAAACATAATACTCCTAATTTCTTCTCCAAGTTTTTAACATAATCAATAATTCAATTATCAACTTATGCATTTCACTATCAGTGTGTCATGGTATTGTATTTTTTTAGCAATCAATTATACTATAATATTTGTAGTTTTTTGCCACGTTCTCCAAATTTTCATCAATAATCATCCCCATTTCAAAAACCCGTTTCTTTTTCCTTTTTTTTACAGTTTTGTTACTTTCTATTACCTAAAAAGGAAATCTGAGAAATACAAACAACATATTTTATGTAGGTAGTTTGTACACAAGGTCAGCGTTTCGACGATCCCCACATGCTAACTGCTGGTTTCTGAAGTATTATTCATATGCAAAATGACTGAAATTAGGTTTTGTTACTTTCTATACCGTTTTGTTACTTTTCTATTACTTAAAATAATTGCTGGTTTCTGAAGTAATAAACAATTAATATTTTATGCCAAATGGGATAAAAAAAAAAAAAAAAATAGGGCTAACATCAACAAACCTATTTGCTTGGCTAAATCGGGTTACACGGCAATGATTTTGATACATTCACGACTTTACAAAATTAAGGTTTGTGGGGGTGGTAGCATATTTTGTTTTAGATGTGTACAAATGGTAACAGATTTAAAGGGAAGGATACAAAAGGTTGTGAGATATATTCAAAAAGGTGTCGGGTTAAATAGGGGGTTGGTTCGTTTGATGTTAACTTGAGTTGAAGTGAAAAGTGTGAAATATCTATTATGCCCTCACACCAAAATAACGGTAGTTGACTAAGGTATATCTGTCAATGACATTGGATGATTAGAAAACATGAAAGAAGGACCCTGCGTGATAAAAAAAGCGCTTTCTCAGACTTATTATGATAGTTTTGTACAAGTTAAAGGACGAATAGTGTATTTTACTCGAGTTAGAAATAATGCATCCTGACCAACTCAATTTAAATGAGTAAATGACCATATCCGTTTCAAACGTTAATAATAGTACTAGAGATTCTTGGCACCAATAATTGTCATTATAAAATGACGTTGGATTTAGACACCCACCAACTCGATTATACGGAGTACTACATATTAGAACAATAATGGTAAAGGGATTTTTTAATTTTTTTTTTAGAACGGCTGCGCGATAAGATGCGATATTGATTGATTAATATTCATGTGGCATTTTAATCATTTTTTATTTTACATGCGGCTAATATTATAAGCTAATATTATTAGATTAGGTAGGGATGAGCATTTCGAACCGAATCTCGAAACCGAACCGGAACCGTACCGGTACTGTACCGAAACGGTACCGATCTCGATATACGGTACGGTACCGCCGTACCGGTACTACGAAATAAGGAGGAAAAAATTCGGTACCACTAATTCGGCACGGGACCGGTACCAAATCTGAAAATTCCTGAAAAAAAAGGGGAAAATCCCGATTTCCCGGAACCGGTACCCGAATCCTGTTCGGTACGGTACCGGTACCCTAATTTATGCTCGGGAAAAAATCGGTACCACTAATTCGGTACAGCATATCCTGATCTGGTGCACCTTTTCGAGTCCACATCGATCCTTCCTCGAAGCCTTTCTTGACTTGTATCACAAATTTTAACACTTTTCCTCTTTCGTTTCTCCTTGGGCAGTTCGGTTTAAGCTAAAGCCCGAACTGCTTAGTTTTCCACTTCTCTTTCGTATTTCATCAAAGATATTCATCTTAACTTCTAAGGAACCGTGTAGGAGACTAGGAGCTTAGGCTAATGTGGAATTCGTATATAGTCTTATTCAACTTTGCAAACACGGCGATACTTTCATAAACATTGCAATCATAAAAGCAAGGCATTTTCAGAAATTTATTGGTTTGATTATATGGATTTTTATTATTTATCACATTTTCTCCATAAATAAGGTTCTTTTATGGAAAAAAATTTGAAACTGGTTCTTCTCACTTTTTTTTTTTTTTTTTTTCTCTAATTTTAAATGTATTTCTTATTTGATCCTAACTTTATTTGTATGCATAACTATATTTCATTCATACATGTTTTTTAATTGAAATATATGCTACATCAATACAATATATTCTAGTAGCACAACTTTACTATGTTTCTTCACATGTAAAACCTTTTACCAATCGTTCACGTAAGAAATTTCTGTTTTAAGTTACCTGCTTACTTTCTTCTCGTAATTTTATTATGTCATATTGAATAAAGAGGAAATAACAAAAATGTCCGACCCAATTCAACTGTCTAATTTTCTTTTCTGACTATCCCAATTTAATTGCCCATAATTAAATATGAGAAACGGAATTTGATTAGATTTAACATATTATCCTTAGGTGACATTTGGTTCGTGAATTTGAAATTTCGGGATTTCAAATTCTGAAAATTTCAATTCTTGAGGATTTAAAATTTCAGAATTTAAAATATATTCACATGTTTGTTTGACAGAAATTCATAGTACTTCGAAATATGTCCCTATCTTTGTTATTGCAAATTTTTTTGTTAAGTGACAACTTTACTTTGATTCTAAAAATAAAATAAAAAATATAGCAACAAAGAAATTAATAAGCAAAAATGCAAAGTGTTTGCTTTAGCATATTATACTGTGCCTCTAAAAGGCGAAGACATTACTTAAGCAAAAACAAAACATGAGCTTATATTATAACATTAGACAAGTAAGGATATTTGATAACTAAATACATAAATAGAAATGTGTAGCTGTTTTCGGCCTTATAAATTACAAGAACCCAAAGCCAATGTTGCAAAAGAATTCAAATTACTATAAAAGGTTGAAGAAAAGATCAAACTAAAGTTTGTCATGCACTTGTTTAATCCAATGTAACTTGTCCTCGCCAAGGTCTCCTTTGTTTTGCTTTTCTTCTTGTTTTTTTCCTCAACGTCTTCAATGGATTACCAAATATCACGTTGGTATCTTCCTGCAGCTTGGAGATCCTTCATGTAGCCTACCGCCTTAGAAGAGTCTAAAGATCCCTGAAGTTACCAAAAACTATGTTAACAAAATGTCCGATTATGACCTTAACCAATCAAGGATGCTATTCCCAAGTTATGAAAGGAAACAACTTACTTGTTCTTGCACAATGATCTGAAGAGCGAGGTGTACATCTTGAGCCATGCCTTTGGCATCACCACATACGTATATATAAGCTCCCTCCGAAAGCAATTTCCAGATATCCGAAGCCTGTAAAGAACATAATAATTCAGATAAATAAAAATCAAGCATAACATAGCTTATATGCCTCATGGCTATCAATTGCTTGTCTTTCTCCTACCCTTTGGGCTAGTTTATGTTGCACGTATTCCTTATTGGCAGCTTCACGGGAGAAAGCAACACTAATCTCAGAAAGAACTCCGGCCTCAACAAAGTTGTTTAGCTCGTCCTCATATATGTAATCCTGAATTTCAAAACAAATATAAGTTGAGATATACAATACTCAGTAACTTTACTAAGATACACTTAGATAGAACTGACCATTCTGCGATTTCTACATCCGAAGAATAAGGTGGATGATCCCAATTCGGTCCCAGATTCCTTGAGAACTAATCTTTCTTGAAGAAACCCTCTGAATGGAGCCAATCCTGTTCCAGGGCCAATCATGACAATTGGGACTTTAGGATCAGCAGGAAGTCTGAAGTTTGATTTTCTAACAAAAATGGGTGCCCACGTGTAATTTTCTTTGTTTTCCGACATAGGAACAGCATTCTGGAATGAAGTCACATGAGCATTAGTCAATGATATAGAAAGGGTTACAAATCAAATTTGCTCGTTTTTTAGATAGGTTGAATTACTTTCATCCAGGTTGAACAGACTCCTTTGTGGATACGGCCTGAAAGTGTTTGCTCATAAACTAATGCACACGTAACAGAAATCCTATCGGGTGCCATCCTGTAATAGCGAAACATTATACACAATCAACAACATGAAATATTCGAAAATTGACAGAATTATCTGCAATTAGAATCTTTACTCACATTGGGGAGGAGGAAATGGAGTATAATCGAGGCTGTAAGCGTGGAGCAACAGCTGCAAA
>JARVZY010009680.1:0-25417 GCA_030686995.1 Artemisia argyi
TCATGTCTGCTTAGCAGAGAAACCGCACTAGATATTGCATCATTTTTATTTTTGTGTAGGGACAGTTTATTGTGAAACTACTTGACATCTTATCAATATTTGAACCATAATATCTAGCCATGGTTTGATTCATGATAGATAGAGTAGATAGGGTACAGATTTCATTCATAACAGTGCTTAATCTCCAGGAATTTCATAAGAATATCTAAAAATAATCAACTGTTTCTTGCTATATGCTTTGTTATTCTGCCTGGTTGCCAAATTTTTTAGGTCATGCTATTTTCAATTGTTTTACTGATGACTCACTTACTTTGTGGATATAGGGAAACCGGTTGCACAAAGTACTGACTACTCATTGGTTAAAGTTCTCTTTTAATGCCAGGTAACATCACAGTTTTAGTTGTGTGTGTGTGTGTGTGTTTTTCTTTTTTAATTGATTTTTTTTTTTTTCCTGAACAGCTGCTTTTTATCATATAAATATGCATAGGATAAGCTTTCATAGTGTATATTCCTTCTGAATTAATATGGATAATATTATTTTATTTTAAAGAATTCACCTAAATTATACCTTTACAGATGTGCAAATAATTTAAGGATATACTCCGTAGTTTTTAAGAAAGAAAGGTATATGTCCTCTAATAAATGATAACAAACAAAAGGGAATACATTTTGCCTACACTTTTGAATAAATAAAAGTATATCCACTGTTGCTGTATCCTACATAAATAAAAAAATCAGCATGCTTGACTTCAAATCAGATTGTGGTTTGTTATCTTTGGTTGGATCATATCAGTATATTCTTAATATCTATTTTTTCCAGCTACAATTCTGTTATTATTGGTTCCTAGCATAACCTCAAAACTGTTTGCAATATGCAAACCGCAGAGTGTTTGGAGCTTTTCATTATCTCATTTGCATTGCTTCCTACTCATCTCAAATTATGACATGTTTGGGAAAATCACTTGTGAACTGTATTCTTGAATTTGCTTTAAAAGTTTTTACTTCTGTTTTACCTTTTCAAGTGGGATTATGATCCATTCTGTTCTTTCATGTCTCGTTTAACAATCCCTCAAAAGTTTCATAATGCTTGTTGACTTCTTGTTTATATCGTGTATAAGTTCTATGGTCAATGCTTTTAGTTTGGCTTAAAATGATGTTGTTCCTTTGGCATCCCATTTGGTGGATGGCCTCATTACTTTTTGTCATTTTTGCTCTGTGATCATCAGTATTGTCTCAAGTGGGTGTGGTGGACTTTTGTCCTTTTGTTGTGCATATTCATTGTATATTTGTTTATAGGTCTAATAAAGTGCCTTTTTCCAATAAAAAAAATTTACTTCCAGTCAAACAAAGGTCCAGATCATAGATGCTCCTTCTCTATTTATTTATGCAGTGGAGGATTAAAGCTTAAACGTGACATCAATGAGTATGGAGATTTTCTACGGAACTTCAATACTCCTACAGTTGACGAGAAATTTGAATCATTAAGCATGTAAGTTGCAGTTTCTTGTGTTTCTGTACGGAGGTTCTGCCGCTCAGGTTACTAAGATATTCATTAAATTTGCAGCATGGCGAATATCTTCATTGTTGCCCCTGAAAGCTTGTCAAGTCTGATTGAGGGCACACCAAGCATAAAAAAAGAGGCCCAAAGGTAAATAATTTATTTTTTGAAAACATAATACATACCCATTTCATATTGTGTATCCTATTTATGTTTATGTATGTCGTAAGAAACTATAAAGAAAGAAAATGGTTTAAACAAATACAGTAGTAAATATGCTGCAATTACGTGAAACAAAATGGTAGTTTTAGAAGTTAGAACTGGTAGAAGTGAATCATGGTAGTTTTTGTTAAATTGTTGTTTTTTTTTTTTTTTTTTTTTTTTTTTTTTTTTGGATTCTAGGTTCGTTCAGCTTAGAGATGACTACAGAAGTGCAAAGCTCGCATCCAAGCTGCATTCCGTTTGGACTTGACCCAAAAAAGTATGCCTTGTGAAACCAAACCTCAAACCTCGTTTATCAATTTTAAGTCAATTCTTCCAAAAATTGAAAACCATGCCTGTGGTTGAGTTCTGCATATTGGAAAAGATAAGGTACATCATCGTATTTCGTCTTCTCTCCCTTTTTTCCTATTCGTTTATAAGTTTAAATATCACATGATCAGAAGTATATTAGAATTGAATTGGTTGCAGGGTATTATGGAAGCATTGCACCGTAATTGTTCTTTGTTTAGAGCATTTTGCAGCATAAAAAGGGTACATTTAGTAGACTTTTTTTTTTTCCTCCTTGAATGTGCTCTTGGAGAGTTTTGTTTACCGTTTATGCTTAAGGTTTTTCCTGCATTTCTAATTTTCCATGTTATAATTATCTGAATATATAAATTTACTACAGAAATTAGTATTTGTGACAAAATGGGTTGTATTGAGGGGATTGGATTGACCCGTTGACACAATGACACATATTTTTTCCAATTGTTATACTCGATAAACAATTAACATGTTTCCAATCAACCATAAAACATGAGCATTTCAATGTTTTTTTTTTTTCAAATCTATACCTGTTTTCAATCTTCTTTAAAGTTGAAAGTTGAAACACCACCTTGTGTTACTTTGACCTGAATAGGAAGTCAACCTTTGGCTTAGGAAATAAAAAATTAGTATAAATGTCTTAAATGCAGTTAATTAGATACCTTCGCAACAATGAATGTTCTTACTACAAGATGAACAACTATATTATAGGAAAAAAAATAATATTCACTAAACATGTACACTTTAAAGTTTAGTATAAACATATCAGATGTTGAACAGCAACTCAGCAAAGCCCATTGCCCTATCTTCTGAAACGCTTGTTAGTTGACTTCAATTGTTGACTTTCTGGGGGAAGAAGCGTGTTGACTTCCCATGACTGTAAGAACTGTATGCTTCTTTTTTTCTCTGAATTTTTGGCTTCTCGCAACTTCTGTCTTGCTGCCTCAAGTTTTTCTTCCATAGTTCCCTTTGAATTTATTAGTTTAACCCTTTGTTCATCTCGACCCTTTGGAACACTTGCTTTTTCTGAATTGACTTTGATATTCTTTCTTTCCGTATTGAAACTCATTGGCTTCTTTACCAAGTCGTTGCACGTAACTGGTTCAAATTCATCTCTACTTCTCTTATCCAGAACTCCTTTGCCAGTCAAAACCTTACCAATTCCAGTATCTTTATATCCAATTTTCAGTTCTGGGCCATCTAAAACATTACTTTTTGCCGATTCATCTTGTACTTTGATCACCTTAATTCGCACTTTCAGTGATTTTCTCGTTTCTCGTATGTTTTGATTCTCAGTCGATAAAATTACATCGTTCTTCTCTAGCACACCACCCTGTTCATCTTCTTGCTGCAAATCGCGCATCTTTTCATAAGAATCCACCCATCTATCAAACATAGCCCTACGCATCCAAGAACCGATAATCATCTCTGCAATTTGCTTAACTTCTTTCGACGCATGATCTTGAAGACGACTGACAGTATTCCCAATCCCTGCTGCATCTACAACTTTAAAGGACAAACCCATCTTGTAAAGCTTCTTTAACGACTCATATACTACAGATACGCAATCACCATGTTTTTCAAGAATCGCTTTAATCCTCAACACTTCACATACTCTTCTATTTTCCACTTCATTGAACTCGCACAAGTAAAGACAATGAGCAATCTCGTCTCTCCTACACATAAACTCTTTATGGTGATCAGTTGCAGCAACTTTAATAACTTTTTGAATGACATCGAATATATCAACATTCTTATTCTTCAAACACTTCCCCCACTCATCCATCATTGATTTCAACTTCAACTCTTCCATTGCTGATTATTATTGTTGTTTTGTTTACTGCAAAGGAGGTCGACAACAAACCCGAATATCTGATGATGTAAATTGGATGAAGAAACGATTGTGCTGTCAATTAAGGAATGTGGGTAGTTTATTAAATAAGGTAAATTATTAGGTTTTGTTACCATATTAACGAGTTGGGCAACGGTCCGCCGCGTTGCGGCGGGGCGTCGAAGTTGGCCATATTTTGCTATCGTAAGTTATTATGAGGTTAAAAACTGGTATTTTTTTAGAAGATTATATTGGCGTGTCATTTATCCAAGTTTTTAAGGTTTATGGATTTTTAGTTTTTTTTTTAAGAAGGAAATAAAGGTCTCTCTATTTGGGTCACAAGTTCCATTGCATTCTGCAATGATACAGATGAATAAAAAAAATGACTACTGCTGGGGATCGAACCCAGAATCTCTGGTTTTGTAGACCAGTGCCTTATCCATTGGGCCACAGAGTCAAGTTATATTGTGGGATCTTATTTAGTATTTAATTTTGCCTACCATTTATGAATACTTTTAAAAATGGTAGTACTACTACTTGGATAAACAACGTAAGAAAAGTATATTTTTTTAAAAGGTTCAAGTTTATGGTCTAACCTGTAGGAAGATTAATTTATGATAGATGAACCGAAGCTGCTGCTGTTTGATGTTTGCGTTACCATGTGAGTACCGGCTGCAAGGTAGCTGTCAACATAAAAGTTGTCACTTTCAGCCTGCAAGTCAAAAAAAAAAAAAAAAATAAAAAAAAAATAAAAAAAAAAATAAAAAAAACATTTGAAGCTGAGACTTATTGGGAACAGTGATTTGGGAATTAAAAGTGGAAGACAACAAATTGCTTTTCTATCATCGTATTGTATATAATGTGACTCAAAACTATTAAAGCTTGTCTACCACTTCCTGGTGTTACCTCGCAAAATGAAACAATCTTGGAAGGGAAATCAGGAACATGTTATACACATAAACCGACGAATCATACGCAAAGGTTATGGAAGTACACAGTTCGCTTTATTGTGTTTCGATATAGCATAAGCTATTAAACTGCCTATAAAATAAAAAGGTTAAGCTACTAAAATAAGCTTACTTAGACCCTCCACATTCGACGGCAACAACAACAAAAATGCTACATATCTTTCTCTCCCATCTTTGGAGCTGGCTCACTCTTTAACCAATAGTACCAATACATGTCACTTTCTTTGCAGTGTTCATCCAAATAATCTAAACGAAAGAGAAAGAACATTTGTTTAGTAAGTAGAATCAGCTATTGAAAATTAAGAGAATGAGATGTCAATTTTGCCAAACCAAAGCCAATAAAGTTAAAGGTATAAGTAAATTTGTCGAGAGACGATGTATCCAAATAATAAAGCTCCTTGAGAATGTGCATATTCTATGCTAGTGAACACACATACCGTCATTTCCCCTTTGTGCTTCTTTACTACCTTTCTTAACACTGATTAACGATACTCGGCCAGAAATTTTTTTGATGCCGAATGTTTACTTATTGCATCGCTTTCTGCAAACATAAGAGAACACCGTTGCTTCAGCATATGTGCAATCGAAAACATAATATCTGATCGAATAATAGAGCTAGGCAGTTACCAATAAATGTACATTCCAAATAATAGCAGCCACAATGGGTTGTCATATTATGAAACCCAACAACTTGCCCTTAATCATGTCTCGAATTGACAACCAAAACGTTTGCTGTAACCACAAGTACCATGTGTTAGCCCAAACATAAATGTAATTAAAAAGCTGTAAATACGTGAAGAGTGATGTTCCACAATACCTTGTTCAAATCGTGGCGTTCTGAATTACAACAGTCGAGTAGAGAGAAAGTGGCAAGACTGTCATAAAGGGTTGTTTGGTATGCTGTCAAAGGGGGTGTTTGGCTGCTGATTTTTCTGTGCAAAGGGCTGATTGGTTAGCTGTCAAAAGAGGTCGCTGGTTGCTGTTATACACAACTGGAAAAGCAATACATATCAGATAACTCCAAGTAAATTTCTATGTAACTCTATAAACATTCATATATTATGAGATAACAAAACACGCTATAGCGAAATTATGAGATACATGTATAATAAGACCATAACATACCAACAAAATGTGCAATACCATGTGCCTCTAAAGGATCGTGAAAGCTTATTATCCCATACATACATTGTTGCAGCAGCCTGCATAACAACAACAATAGCCATGTCTATAAGATTGCCCATATTCAACCTGAGCAACTGAAAAACCATAACTTAATTTCGAAATTTTAACGTTATATCCTAAGCAATCCAAAATTCACATTAGTAGCTAACAACTACAAACCAAAGCAAAAAAGAAATAACTGAGACAATTTGTACTATGTAAGATCAATCATATTCGAATTAACAAAACTGTGGTTGAAGCAAATACTCTTCTTCTCCATATCCATCTTGTCAATTATGATTTTTTTTCACAGAAATTGAAAAATGCATTGGCCTCTCTTTTAGGCAAAGAAAAAATAGTTGAAGCAAATACACAACATATGACTATGAAAACCAAACCTTTTTTCACTAAAAGCAAATAAGAATCCATTGCTGTCCCTACCGTGTTCATAAAATCCGAAAATACTTGAAACAAATACTACAGATTCAAACCAAAAATATAAAACCATCAAATACAACTTGATTAAACCCCAAGTTCTAAAAACTTGTGTAAAAGTTTTTCAAAACACATACCTGCAACTCGAAAACCTTTCCTTCCAATCATGAGATCGAAGTACATGTAATCTACAAAAAAAAAACCCCCAAATCCAGTTGATGTACAATTTGTGTTGCCGATTGATGGTTCTAGAATTTGTGTAGATAATTGAGGCGGTGGTATGAGAGGGTAACTTATTACGGAGAATTACTATTACTATATATATAACACAGCGTCATTAAACGACGCCTGTGATGTCGTTTTGATTTTGGCGTTCCTGATTGGTGCTCGCCAATAAAATATAGTTTACCATGGCCCGGTTTTAGTAGCCCATGCAGTAGCCCGGTTTTAGTAGCCCATAAGAAAACTATATATTGAATTCAAGGTCTAGGATCTAGGAACACAATCTATTAGTTGTAGGACTAAAAAAAACATATACTCTGCTATTATTTGGAACATTGAAACAAAATGGCATATGGATAGTCGATCATTGTTGTAGCTTCTATAGAGACTTACTTTATTTACATTGGCAAGGAGAATAGAATGACCACATGCAGGTGGGATATCATAAGTTCATGACTAAATGGAACCCTGTTACACCAGGTCACGTGGCGGGCTTTTTCGAATACATTTTTAACATTTTTGAACAACACAAATTATTAACCAGTTTTAGCCAGTATCTTGTCCTGAAGATCACTCGTTTGGATACGAGAGGCGAGAAAAACATACTGGATAATATCACCCGCTGAAAGGATACAAGACCACCCAACATGATTGGAAGAGTGGCAAGTTACCACTTTCAATCACCAAACCCCGGCCCTGAGGCGGTAACAATCTTCTCCAAGGAAGTACGTAACGACTGATCAAACTGAACCTGGGCCTCTTGTAAATACAAAGGGGAGCATGCACGTCCTCAAAGCATAAGATAATTTTGCAACCCCGGCACAACTACGAAGAAGAAGGAGCTCACATTAGGGATCATGAAGTTTATGGATTGCCTCCATTAAGGTGGTGGTTTTAGAAACCCTTTTCAAAGCCAAATCCCAACAAAAACTATCATCTAAACTGACTGAACCACCAAGAATTTTGACACCATTGAGCGGGCGAGATATATTTATAGGAAAAATACCCTCCACCCTACTTCTAGGATCATCCACAAGCCAGAAGAGTTCAGTTTTATATACATTCAAAAACAAACCACAAGCCGGACCATCTGTCCTAATGATGTCAAACGCCTTGGCAACCATAAGGGTATCTCCAACAATAATGCCATCATCAAGATACCAAGCCTAAAGGGTAAGCTCACAGGACCGATTAATAGTTTAAACCAAAGGTGTAAGGCCAGAGCAAACAACAAAGGACCTAACGGATCCCCTTGTTGAACCCAGGGGCAATGGATGGGTACCACACCCTAGTTTCCTATAGTAACATACTCCTGTCTACAAAAAGCATTCTTCAAATCCACCAAAAGCATATGTGAAAACGTAGAGTGGGTGAATACGTTACCATTTAAAAACTTTAAACTTATTGTATCAAATATCCATTTTTAGCTTGTTCTAATATGAAAGATGTTATGTGTAGTTAGTGACTAGCATAACATAAAACATGTTATCATCCAAGTACAATAAACAAGTCACAACACAAGCAATCACATAATGCAAACATTAAAGTAAACCAATTGGTAAAAGAAAGTGCAAACCGAACACGAGGATTTATAGTGGTTCGGTCACGAATCTCCTCACCGCCCTACTCCACTCCTCGAGTAACCAACTCGAGAGTTACTTTACTAAATCAACAAACTCCCTTCTCGGCGGAGAAAACCTTACAATCGTCGCTTACACTTTATTCGGTACAAAGCTAAATACCGGGTTCTTTTACAAAGATACAACCACTCCTATCGTCGCCTATAATATTTCCGACACTAAGCTAGATGTCGAGTTCTTTTCCAAGGGTACAACCACTCCCGCTATGTTTTATGGCCCAACATAAAAACCTTGTGTTTTATGGCACAAACACGTAACCATCTAATCTAGTTTGGTGAATAGATTGTGATGATACAATGATGATCCAAGACATAAAAGTTTAATGGATATGAATGACTAATATACATGAACTTCTTGAATAAGAAGTCTTCAACCATTGAGGATGTCAAGTGCCCTTGAATGTTCATATGTTGGTATGCTTGAATGAATGACGACTTCAAGATCTTCTAACCTTCTTGGTGGATCATGAAGTATGCTTACATGAATGATGACTTCAAGATCTTCTAACCTTCTTGGTGGATCATGAAGTATGCTTACAAAATAATGAGAGCTAGTAACATTATGATCATTATGGAAAGGGTGATTCATTGATGTTTCTACATGGTTTTCTACTAATCTATATGTATGTGGTTTTTCATCATCTATCATCAAGTTATGAGAAAACCATGGACTCCTATATGTAGGTAAACTACCAAAAACATAAACCATGTGCATAAACCATGAATTACTATTCAAAACTAACAAAGACATCTTCCAAATATCTTTCCATATCTATCTCTAGTCTAATCAAGATTTTCTAAGTCAACTACAAGATTGTAGTGTGTAAGTCTAAACAAAATCTATGACATATCTTACAAGAATCTTTCCAAGTTTAGACATGTCAAATCAAGATTCTCAAAGTCAACTTTAAAATAGTTTGTGTAAGAATCTTTCTATAAGTTTAAGTTTAAGAGATCTTTCAAAAGTCAACTTACGGATTTTGGAAATCTTTCTAAGATTGCACATGATACATGCCATGATGTCATATATATATTTCTATTATTAGATTAAGATATATATGAAAGTAAAGTTGTAGAATGTATATATTGCCTAAGTAATATTGTTTTAGTAAGTTTTTTTTTGGGTAAAGGGCATTCCACCCGGTAAATTATATTACACCAAAAAAATGTTAAAGTACAATGGAATGTGGCTGAAGTTATTTTAGTAAGTTAATGAGTTACTAAAAATGTTTGATTCCTAATGTCATCACATTTTTATCATTTGTAAAACTTACTAATATTACTTTAACACCTAAAGTGACACTTATTCTATTTTGCACCTAAAGTGCACTTTGACACCTAAAATACTTAAAGACTCTAAAAGTATTTTAGTCATTCTAAATGGTTGGTCAGGGGGTTTGATCATAATGCCACATAACAAACATATACGAACCTGTGTTGTAGCATATGAGGACTCGAGACGTTGAGAGGTGTTGAATGTATGTTGAGACAAAATAAGATTACAAGTAACTTGTACATTTTACGTTATGTATCAAGTTATATGTTTGTCATCAATCAAAACAAACGAGACTGTATAGATTAAATATCGTAATATTTGCACTAATAATCTCCTCCTTTTTGATGATGACAAAATATGTAAACGAGATAGATAGTAAAATGTAAAAAGTTACTTGTCTTCGTATAACTTACTTGTATCTGCAACACCTTCTACATTTCCTTCTCCGTTTACACTCTTCTCCCCCTTTTGTCGAAACAAAAAGGGTGTGTCCTTGGAGTTAACTTCATTTCTCCCCGAAATGGCGAGCTTGCATCATCCCTAGTGAAGTTAAGTTTTCCACTCCAATTACCTATGGTTGTTGCGTCCCTTAGGTTGCTAGCGGATCCACGGATCAAATTAGATCATAAACCTACATCAAGGTTAGTGTTGTGCAACATAAAAATGATATGAAAAATGCATGATGAATGAAATGCATGTTGGACTATGTTGACTTATCTCCTTTTTTTTTTGTTGAAACACAGAAATGTGTCAAAGAATGAGAATAAAAATGAATGTGTGCATGCTCCCCCTTGAATGTAGCTCCCCCTTGATCAATACTCCCCGTTGCTAGGGTGACAACGTATATGATGCAAGAAATAAGAAAGCTAGAAAAACAAAGGTTAGTGCATGATCGACTCCACCTTGATCAATACTCCCCGTTGCTAGGGTACCAACGTATATGATACAAGAAATAAGAAAGCTACACAAGAATGAAGGTTAGTTCATGATTATCTCCCCCTTGATCAATACTCCCCGTTGCTAGGGTACCAATGTATATGATGCAAGGATGAAGAATCCTACAAAATAAAGGTTAATGCAAGATAGTATAATATGCATTCAATAAATGCTTGACGGAAGCTCCCCCTTGCTTTAAGGCGTCAATATGAACCTACAAACCAAATATTAGTAGACTATAAGCTTTGTTAGTAGACACGTATGTCATATGCAACCAAGTGTATATGATGGTGAACCTACAATGAAAAGATTAGTGCAATATATTTCATCTAATATAAGAAAAATAAGGTGTATTCTTCTAATAAGAATTACAATTAAAATAAAAATGCGAATATAATATGATAAAATCCCTCAAAGTAATGCCTAGAAGAGAAATTAAAATATTAAGAGTTAAGGTGAGTGGTGCACGTGTTGGTGTTAGAGAGAATGCGAAATTGAGAAAAATATAGAAAATTCTGCAGGTTACTGGTGGCACCAAACGACTAAACGGGCGGAACCCTGGTTTTGGTTCCGCCTGGTCTGCTGGGTCAAAACTGGGAATACCCAGAAATTACACGGGCGGAACCCAAAATTTGGTTCCGCCATTTTCGCCAGACTCTCTTAACAGACCAGCTTTTCGATGGTCGAAACGATTTTCTAATTCCGTAATTTTTACTAAAACAGAAGCACTATATTAAATCTGATTAGGAAATGACAAAAAGGCAAGAAAAAACACATGTATCGATAGAGTTTGAACGAGGGCCAACGATTTTTATTATACTTAGTAAAAATATTGAAAATTTGACAAC
Source organism: Artemisia argyi (assembly GCA_030686995.1). NCBI lineage: Eukaryota > Viridiplantae > Streptophyta > Magnoliopsida > Asterales > Asteraceae > Artemisia > Artemisia argyi. The sequence continues at coordinate 11,343 of JARVZY010009680.1, forward strand.
ATCACAAGATTGATAGAAGTAGGTTTTACTCTAATCCATGGTGGTGATTAGTGAAAACGATGATGGAAGGTGGAGGTGATGACGTAGACAACTATTTAAAGAATTCGAAACTCATATGTATAGCAAATGCTATAACGAATATAAAGATTGAACATATGGACTTATGCAATCTAAAATTCACAACTCAAAGGGATAAAGGAATACGACTTACGTAATGTTAAGAGAAAAGGAAAATGTTAATGGACATTGATATTCAATGACGGCTACAGGTTATGATTTGATCGATTAGGATTGACGCTAATGAAAACGAAATACGTTAAGAAATAATGACCTATATCGAAAGACAATGGATGAAAGAGTACTAACATGGTTTAGTCCTACATGACCTTTAATGACATTATCATCTACCAAAGATGATGTATCATGCCATAATGTATGCTTGAATGGATTAAAAAAGAAGTGAAGACAATAAGCACCTAGGAACAAACATTTCATAAGAAATGAATAAAGAATACTAAGAACCTATATGAGGATGAGAATGACATTATGAGATGGGAGAGTTTTGTTAAACCGATGTGTTGAGAAAGTGTTGGGAATGACAGTTTTGATTAATATTTCGTTTGCACTGACAATGACGTGCATGATATGTGTTGAGTACGAAAGGATGAGATCCTATGATAGTGTTCTAGAAAATGAAGTTGTGAAGTCCTAGTTTAAGAAAGATCCTGGACTCCATTAGTTGTTGGTTGTGGAGATGAAGAACTTTGTCAAACACATGATGTGTTTTTCACTTGATGAGATATTGGTACAAACTAGTGATGTTGGGTTAAAAAGGCTTAAAACACTTGTGGTTTTGTGAACCGATTTTAACTAAATGGTGTGTACCTATGTGTTGGTATTTTAGGGTGCAAGAAACATGAGTAGATATTCTTTAAATATATTTTGACAAAATACAAACATTTGAATGAATTTATCTCGCCTTAATCGGTGGACATCCAACATATTGTGTAATGCATCGTAAAAAGAATGACAATAAAGTTTTTGGGAGGTTGAAGGTTAATGAAAGCGATGAGCTTAGTAATGTTATTGCGGATGTTGGTTAGCATACAAAGAACTTCATCCGTGAAGTCACGTAGCTCTTCTCTATCAATGCGAGATGATCGCATGACGAGGCATGTGGTTTTCTCAGAGGAGATGGAAAGGATTAGAGTATTGTTATAGCTAAATAGTGATGGAAGTGATTTTTGAAAAGCGGAAGCGATAATGCGATTTGGAAAGAGGTCGATTGAAAGATACCCAAACACAAATTTCAAATCTATAAGACTCATTCCTATTAGCATTAAAATTATATGCAAGTGAAGGGATTACAGTTATGCGAGATGAGCATATAAAAGCTAGAACGAAGTGAGATGGCAAATGATTAGTTCTCAATCCACTAAAACAAATTTGTTAGTGAGAAAAGATGTCAACAAGATAAAAATTTAAAGATATTTTCTTATTTAGACAACACATTCGACTACTAAACATTAAGTTAACACATGGCTAGAAAGCATCAAAAAAAAACAATCATATTAAGCAAGAGCATGACATAATACGAAATATTTTCCTTGTAAAATTGTTTTGTTGTTAAGCTTAGACACTTAAGCATATAACGATCTATGTGATTAATTTGTATGATAAAACGACTTCTAAATGTTTATCATATCGAAAGTACTTTGACAAATTATAAGTGCACATGTGGTGAACAAATAGTGTGACAAAGAAACAAGACGAAAAATTTATGCAACCCATGTTTAAATGATAACATTTTGGAGCATGTATTATAAAGACCATCCTAAGCATGGATCTAATGAATGACCGAAAAAGACATAACCATTCAAATATATGAATATCATATAAAGACAACATGTATCAAAATGACATACCATGAGTTAACAAGTAACACGTTAATCATGCAAAACATCATATACATAAAGAATGAAAATATCATATAAATCATGTTAATATATAGTAACACGAAACATATAAGCATGCAGGCATCATAAAGAAATAACCATGGTTTATACATGAATCAACCAAATAGTTAACATGGTTATGTTAAGATGTCCAATCATTATCAAACAAATAACATGTAATAGACACATGTATGTGTAATGCAAGAGATTTTAATCTTTGTGTTTGGAATCTACGGTTGAATGATCTAAAAGGTGACATCTTTAAGCATGTGTTACGTAAGTGATTTGGTCATCCAAGACCAAGAGATGAGTTTGTGTGTGATAATGGAATATGATAAGAACGTTCTCAAGAAAGCTCTTTGGAACAGGAATCTAAGTGAAGTTACCAACTTCAATAGATCTTGTGTATGCTCTAGAGATAGGGTTTGAACTAGGTTACAAGCAAGGTTTGGTTATGATGAACGCTTGAAAGGAAATAGACACATATAGTGTCTTTCAATAAGTAGAATTATTACGTGGAATAAAGTCATCATGCTTATGAAGGCAAAAATGACAAGATGATGAGAAAGCTCTAGTTCATAGAACTTGCAGATGTTTATTTAAGATCATTTACCCGATTAGGTAAAATGAAATCTCTTGTAACACAACCGTTCATGTTTTGTTTTACTCTTGGGGGTACTTTTTTTTTGCTTTTTTTTTTCGTCTGGTGTTCGTATATCCTTCTGCCATGTTCGTAGTTTAGTTGTTTTTTGATGTTTCCTGTGCTGCGTTTCTAAGTATGAGAACTAAAAGTAGGGCTGTGCGTAGACATAGTATTGACCAAACGTTAGAAGGGGACGTGTTTGTTGGTACTGGTACTGGTGTCGGTTCACTTGCTTCTGGTCATTATCTTAATGGTTCTGCAAATAGTCGTGCGATAGCTGAGGGTTTCAATCATGATGGTTCTTTCTTGGGTTCTGTTAATGGTAACTGTGTGGGTACCGGGGATGTGGCTGCTACCTTGCGTATGTTTATGGATGTGGATGATGGATTACATTATGTAAATGGTACCGTTGAGAGGCCTTCATCCACTACTGTTGTTACTGCTTCTATGAGGTCGCCGACCGGCGTTACTATTAATGAACCTGATTCGTGTCATCCGGCCGCGCTGAATAGCCGCAATCGGTTTCCGGTTGATGTCCATGTTGCCGGGAAGGGGAAGAGGAAGGTGGGCGATGTACCGGTGATTGTTGAAAATGGTAGTGTCCATTCCTTTTTCATGGTTCGTTGTCCATACGTATGCTGATTTTTTGTGTTATTTATCTTGCCCATTGTTGCAGATTATGATGCCGTTGGACATCGCACTTCTGGTACTCTTTTTTTTTGTGGGTCCGTTGCAGATTCCCGTTCAGTTTTTTGCACTCGCATTGCCGGTATTTTCTAACCAACACCTTTCATTTGCACGTGTATGTTGCAAACTCAGATAGCTAAATATATAGGCAGTAAAATAGAATTTTTTATGCGTATCACTTTTGCACTGGTGCATAAGTATTTATCTTTAACCTAATGCCTCAAATATCAATATGTTTCGCATAAACAAGAAAATGATTTTGTACAAGTCACAGTTGTTCAGCAAGACTACGAAGCATGACTTGGTCTATATAATTATCCAAATAGTCTATACTTTGGTTGACATTTTCTCAACAAAAACGATTAATGTTGTATACTCCTTTCATCTCAAATCATGTGTACATCTTTTTATTTTAATTTGTCTCAGGATAATTATTTACTATTATATTTTAACTAATAAAATTATTTTTTAAAATTAATATCGAATTTTATCGATCCACAATGTAATCATTATATGTGCAACACTAATAAAAGTGTATGATGAAGTAAAGTTTTATGATACAGAACAGAGGCAAGTCACTTGCCAATGGGTTGTCTAACTTTTAGTTAGGATCGTTCATTCATGCTCGGTTGTCTTATCAATACTTTTTGTTAACTTTATAGATAAGTTTTCCTTTAACAAGACAATTTAGGAGGTGTTTACGCTTGGATGCTGCTTTTTAGACAGCCCTATTGTTAGACACTGTCTTTTTTTTAAAGGTCGAAAGATGAAAGCTTGACCACATAATCTACACGATTAGTTTCAGTATGTGTGTAGACTGTAGGCGAAAGACTAATGTGGTAGTGTGGTAGTGGAACAAGAATGATCCACTTAACAATAGAACTAACACAAATATTGATCCTGGAGGAAAAAAAATTGTATCCAAAAGCCATTGACTTGATTAGTTGATATTTTGGTTATGCTATAGGCCTATAGGATGAGTTAATAATTATGGATAAATAATGTTCATTAAGCCATTTGACTAGCTTATATTACTATGCGTATATCTTTAAGTCGGTCTAATTTTGAAATGTAGCTGATGTTGGAGCCGGGAGCAGTAGTTTTTCCTTTCCCATTGTCAATCCAGGTCTCTTACTTTGTGTCTGGATAGGTGTTTTTCTTCTTATCGGCTTACGTGTTTCTTGGCTTTTGATGGGTACAATATTGGTTGCCTTTTTTACAGCAATGGTAGCAGATACTGATGTACAGCCCAGTTGTGGGTCTCCTGGTCCTACTCCATCAATTGATTATCCGTCCGTTTCTTCCGGCTTTGGTCTACAACCTCAACCGTCTATTGTCAGGCCTACGGCCGTTGTGAGATTGGAAGATGGTACTCTGCCATTTACATGCCCTTCAACGCCTTCGACTGTTGCCCAAGGTATTTGCAATTGTTTCTTACCGCTTCTTTTCATGCATTATACCATCTTAGATAAAAAAAAAATTTCAAAAGGGTATATTACAAACTACAAGCTGCTTAATGATTTAAACTAAAACGTAGGATGTTATAAAGGGTTCAGAAAGAAATAAACAGCAAAACATTGGTCCAATATGTTATTATATCAAAAAACATAATATATGTTACTGTTGATTGATCGGAACTTCCAGATTACAGGCATAAACTACTTAAATTGAATGTGTAATATTGACGATATATTAACCAAAATTGCCTGACAACATCAACATACGCATTGTTTAAACAAATTGCGTGCCTTTTCTATTTCGTTCATAAGGTAGTAGTAGAAATTTGAGGCCACATTATCTAAGGTTACAGCATCTCGAATGCACACTTAGAATAAGTCATCCCAATACACAAGCTAGAAACTGGAGAGATAGCTAGACAAAGTATAAAAAGACAATAAGGGCGTCTTTGTTTATAGGAGGCTTATGGGTTATTTGGTTTTCGGCTTATGTTTTATAAGCTCATTTTTTGTGGCTTACTTCAAAGCTACAAAAAGTAAGCTTATGAAACTTAAGACGAAAACCGGATAAGCCATAGGCCTGCTACATAAGCTTAAACAACCACCCCCTAAAATGACTTACGCAGGTAGTATTGTGTTAATAGTTTTATATCTGTATATGTTGTTTTTTATAATTGATATTTTTGGGTTTATGGTTTCTGTGATATGTGTCGTCATACGTGCCTGTAGTGTGTGCTTTTGTTTTCTTTTGTTCTTTACTGATGTGTATGTTGTTTGTTTAGGTATGAAAACCAACAGTAGAGCTGTCTGTAGACCTGATGGCGAACCGATGTTGGAAGATGGTGGGTCTGTTAGTAATGTCTCTGATGTAGGTTTGGCGTCTCCTCACCCACCTTCAGTGGACTTAGGTTCTGTCAGTTGTCCACGTTATGGAAACCCCTTACACTCTTGCATGGATATCGATGGTTCGGGAATACAACATAATTTTTTATGTGTTCATGCTCTTTTCAAACAAATCAAACCGTAACTTTTGGATGTATGTTCAATATTTACTGCCCATTGTTGCAGGCTCTTATTCTTTGGTTTTACGTTTTCCAGATATCGAACCATCAGACATTGGCAAAGCTATACACGTAAAGGTCTACCGTAAGTGGACAATCGCACCCGTCATCGGGTCGAGGCGGTCAACACTTTGCTTGATACTACTAGACCAACAGGTACGACATCGGTACACCAAACATTACAATGTATATGTGCATACTTAAAATGATTTGTTGCACTGACACAACATCTTATAGGGTGGTGCGATACAAGCAAATGCAGAAAATCCTAACAGAATCCATTTCGATAATGTACTCCAGATAAATGGTACATACACAATTACCGGTTTTAGGTTAATGGAGACGAAAACATGGATGCAGACGCTGCCCAATCGCCTTACATTGATACTAGGAAGCCTTACTGGCGCGCAACCGTTTTCCGGAACCAGCTTCCCAGCACACCATTTTAACTTCGCTGTGTACAATGAACTAGCTACACGTGCAGACAATGATGACGTGATATTAACAGGTACATGTTTCTAACATTACTGATACATACACGTTTTCCATTTTAACCGAGCATTTTCCATTTACAGATTATATCGGATGTGTCATGGACGTTGGAGACGTACGCGATGTTGGAAACGCAATCCGAGAGAAGACAGCGTGGCGAGATATAATGCTCCGAGACCTGGAGTAAGTCTTATTATCACATCCCAGATATATGTAACTTATAACAATAAACAAATACCACTCTGTTTCCAAATGCAGAGGCAATACAGTCACATTCACACTATGGAACGAAAAAGCCCGGACCTTCAACACTGATGCATACGAAGACGCCGCGAAACCAACGATAATGGCTGTTAGTTCATGTTGGGTTAAGACATACGGAGGTAACTTTATGAGTATAAACAAACACGATCTACGGATAGAAAATACATTTTTTAATGTGATGTACGATCTACAGGGTTGCAGCTTTCAAGCAGCCCCGCAACCTACTACTATTTCAATCCGAATATTCCAGAAACAGATTACATACTCTGCATGTAAGTTGTTACCTAACTAGGAAAACATAAAATCCACAGCCTCTAGCACAGTGAAACTAAAGTAACACACATGCACAGGTATGATCAACTGCTTACTCCCCAACCCCCAGTGATACAAAACAACGGCAGCCGAACTGGAAGGTTGAAGCAACATAACATGCACACAGGTACCGAAGGAGGTTCTCCTGTTAACACAGGCCCCAAAACCAAAGCACAAGATACACAAGGAGAACCTGAAATGGCAAAAAACTTAGCAGACACGCCTCCTGCACAGGATATCTTACAACTGTCGGATTCAGTTACTAGAGAATACTACAAAACAGAACTAGAGACTGTTAGGAAGACCCAAGAAACGAAGACTTCCGCTCGTAGACAGCTACTAAAGCTACTAAAGGAGAACACGTCACAACACCCAGACACAACCCTAAAAAGAGCTCAGCAATAATGATACATACGGACGACTTTTCTGTACAGGTTAGCATAATATGTAATACAAAAAACACTATGTAGTGTCAGTATGCTACACAATTCTGGTAATGTATTAGGATCCATTTTCTCGCAAAGAAACATTCGTTTGATGAATCCATACATTGCAGAGCTATTATTTGTTGGGAACATTGCACTTGGTAGTGGATTCGAAGATTTTTAGTTTACTCTACACTGTATATACGCATAAAAACGAATACTCGCCGCCCCGCCGCAACGCGGCGGCTCGCAGCCTTCCTCGTTATATATTAACGTTTCATCAACTGGGCCAAGACCATGAAACGGGCCAGGTAGCAGGCAGCGAAAAAAAAACGGGCTAAGAAAATCTGAAGGTGGGCCTAGGATCACTGTTGATGGTGCGACGTCGTTTTAGCTTCCATTTAATATATATAGTAATTAGCGTTGATACAATGGATAGATTTTTGATGACTCGGTTTGACTTCATTGCCGCGTTTTTTTCCCGTATTTTTTCCGGGCCCATATCTATAGTCCAGCTCAAAATAAATCGTTAATAATTTTTTTTATTGTTCTCTATATATACTAATTACGTTTACACCGACCAACTTCATGATTAAAAAATAGTCTTTCTGGGCCTCACAGTGGCCTTATTTTGATCTGTTGGTACTCACTCCAGATGGGCCGTTGCCTTTGTATTTTCTTCTTTTTTTTTCGAAGCACATGCCAGTGTTGTTAGCTAAAACAAATGAGATAAACAGTTACTTTCTAATAATATTAGTAAAAAAAATATGAAAACTTACAAAACACACCCTGAACTTCTTAATATTTACGACTTTTTTATATAACAAACTTTATTTGCCAAATATCTAACAGATATATACCGGTTTCTTGAATAAAAAAATACTGACAAAAAGGCCTCTCGATGACGAACAAAACAAGCCCAATATTGATATACTTTTGACGTACGTACAGTTTTATAAAAAATGTTGAAATTTAATATATATAATTTTTAAATAAAAGAACTTTTCAAAATGCACCATTAACTAATCAAATAACTTTAAAAATTATCATAAATTTTTTGAAAACTATAAGGGTCCAAATTAGCCCCGCCGCAACATACTGATGCTCGACACAACATTTATTCCAAAAAGAACGTCGTACGACAACTACAAATATAGCTTGACACAACCAATATTTGTAGTTTTGTAAGGCCCACCACACATTTTAAGTCCCTAGAGACATTTTTTATATACCCAAACACCCTTCCACTATTCAACAAATGAAAATTACGAAATATGTTACAAATTTTTATTCTACACATATACAAATTAATAACTTAGTAATATTGGCAAATCCAAGTTACACAAACATTAAACAAAATTTTATAACCAATCTAAACAAATAAAAAAAAAATAAAAAAAATAACTATTACTGCTATTCGATTTCAACCGCAACGGAAACATAAAATGACAAACAAAACAAAATCCTATTTCTTTTTGACAGTTACAATGCCACACGTACGAAAAAAAAAATCCTGAAAAGCCCCGCCGCAACGCGGCGGGCACTATATTCCTTGTTCTTAACGAATTTAACATCTAGATTATTTTATTTTATATAAATTTTTGATATTATAACTTATTCCCTTCGTCACATTTTACATGTTGTTAACCATTTTCATATCACAAAATATATATGTTCACTTGCAATATATAAAAGTTATAATTACTTTGCTCTCAAATACTTTTCATATCACACAATTTACCTTTAATTAATGTATTAAATACATGGATAAAATCGATAATTTGTTAACCTAAATCTACATTTATTATACATATCTTAACTTGGAGAAAACTTGTTTGTCGACACTTAAATCGACACAAAAAAGAGCACCAAATAAGAGTTTGGTTGAACATAGATTACAAAAAACAAAGGTCAAATGGAACAATTTTAACTAATCTTTTCAATTAAAAAAGAAAAAAAAAATACTTATTTTAAAAAATATATATTATATATCATTGATCGTTAAGTAAAATAGTATACTATAATGCCAAATATAAGATCTATCTTATTGGGGCGCTTATATATACTTTTGACTTTTTTTTTTTTTTTTTTTTTTTTTTTCAAGTTTTTTTTGTAAGTGTTGAAATTTACGACATAAAAAGGCACACGTGGTTTGTAATTTGAAAAATCACATATGATTTGTGAAATCACATGCGATTTATAAATCACATGTAATTTGTGATTTGAACTTTAAAACTGGTATCACAAATCACATGTGAGTTTTTAGTGAAAGATAAAAAAAAATGAGTTTTTTTGTTAATGAATTGTTAGGTCGAATGTAGTGGTGACCAACATCACTACCGCTACCTTAACGTCACATCATATTTTTAATCTACTACCAAGAAGGTGTAATAAGACCATCAACTTCACTACCCAAACACACCGCAATTATAAATATACCTTATAAAAACTAACCTCACAACTCACACACACAACCAACCTAAGTCAGTCATTGCCAAGATCGGCTTCTCATTTTTTTCCGACCCAAGACGCGTGGTTGAAGTCCTTTTTTAGCATGGAGGCATCAATTTGGGGGTGGTTGCACGTGTCTTGAAGGCTCTAATACACATAGCCTTAGAATTTTGTTCATTTGATTTTTACTCTTCTTTTATTAATACTAGGCGAGTACCCATGCATAGCAACGAAGGTTTCTAGCGACAGACAATTAACAGTATGGGATATTGTGATAAGTGTTTTGTATAACGTTCAAAATAGAACGTGAAAAGATGAAAATGCAATTGCAAACGGTTGTAACATGCAATAATTAAGCTCAAGCAAAAATTCTTAACATGTATCAAAGAATAATTTTGAGACTGGAAAAAATATAAAGTATATAAAGTAACATAGTTAACTTGTCTAACTAAAGTAATCGTTGATATATAAACTTCACTTTTTTTAAGATCATATTTCTCATATACAAAGTGATAAATGGTAAGGTTATTAAGTTAAAAAGAAATTTTAAGTTACTGAACAACATAATCTACAGTCACCCATCCTTCGGTCCTTTTGTCTATTTTGAAACTAACCCTTCGTCACAGCTTCCTATAATTCAAACTACTTCACTTTGCTTCCTTTTCACATTTCCCACCAACTAAAAGTCAAAGCTATTCTCCAATCTACTCAAATACCTGAGTATTATTTTATCAACCAAAAGTTGCCCATTTTATTATTTGATAAGCCACGAGTATGTAAACCGCGCATTGCGGCGGGCTTTTTGCCTTTCGTTTTTTTGATACATCACCATAAGAAAACTATATATTGAATTCAAGGTCTAGGATCTAGGAACACAATCTATTAGTTGTAGGACTAAAAAAAACATATACTCTGCTATTATTTGGAACATTGAAACAAAATGGCATATGGATAGTCGATCATTGTTGCAGCTTCTATAGAGACTTACTTTATTTACATTGGCAAGGAGAATAGAATGACCACATGCAGGTGGGATATCATAAGTTCATGACTAAATGGAACCCTGTTACACCAGGTCACGTGGCGGGCTTTTTCGAATACATTTTTAACATTTTTGAACAACACAAATTATTAACCAGTTTTAGCCAGTATCTTGTCCTGAAGATCACTCGTTTGGATACGAGAGGCGAGAAAAACATACTGGATAATATCACCCGCTGAAAGGATACAAGACCACCCAACATGATTAGAAGAGTGGCAAGTTACCACTTTCAATCACCAAACCCCGGCCCTGAGGCGGTAACAATCTTCTCCAAGGAAGTACGTAACGACTGATCAAACTGAACCTGGGCCTCTTGTAAATACAAAGGGGAGCATGCACGTCCTCAAAGCATAAGATAATTTTGCAACCCCGGCACAACTACGAAGAAGAAGGAGCTCACATTAGGGATCATGAAGTTTATGGATTGCCTCCATTAAGGTGGTGGTTTTAGAAACCCTTTTCAAAGCCAAATCCCAACAAAAACTATCATCTAAACTGACTGAACCACCAAGAATTTTGACACCATTGAGCGGGCGAGATATATTTATAGGAAAAATACCCTCCACCCTACTTCTAGGATCATCCACAAGCCAGAAGAGTTCAGTTTTATATACATTCAAAAACAAACCACAAGCCGGACCATCTGTCCTAATGATGTCAAACGCCTTGGCAACCATAAGGGTATCTCCAACAATAATGCCATCATCAAGATACCAAGCCTAAAGGGTAAGCTCACAGGACCGATTAATAGTTTAAACCAAAGGTGTAAGGCCAGAGCAAACAACAAAGGACCTAACGGATCCCCTTGTTGAACCCAGGGGCAATGGATGGGTACCACACCCTAGTTTCCTATAGTAACATACTCCTGTCTACAAAAAGCATTCTTCAAATCCACCAAAAGCATATGTGAAAACGTAGAGTGGGTGAATACGTTACCATTTAAAAACTTTAAACTTATTGTATCAAATATCCATTTTTAGCTTGTTCTAATATGAAAGATGTTATGTGTAGTTAGTGACTAGCATAACATAAAACATGTTATCATCCAAGTACAATAAACAAGTCACAACACAAGCAATCACATAATGCAAACATTAAAGTAAAGCAATTGGTAAAAGAAAGTGCAAACCGAACACGAGGATTTATAGTGGTTCGGTCACGAATCTCCTCACCGCCCTACTCCACTCCTCGAGTAACCAACTCGAGAGTTACTTTACTAAATCAACAAGCTCCCTTCTCGGCGGAGAAAACCTTACAATCGTCGCTTACACTTTATTCGGTACAAAGCTAAATACCGGGTTCTTTCACAAAGATACAACCACTCCTATCGTCGCCTATAATATTTTCGACACTAAGCTAGATGTCGAGTTCTTTTCCAAGGGTACAACCACTCCCGCTATGTTTTATGGCCCAACATAAAAACCTTGTGTTTTATGGCACAAACACGTAACCATCTAATCTAGTTTGGTGAATAGATTGTGATGATACAATGATGATCCAAGACATAAAAGTTTAATGGATATGAATGACTAATATACATGAACTTCTTGAATAAGAAGTCTTCAACCATTGAGGATGTCAAGTGCCCTTGAATGTTCATATGTTGGTATGCTTGAATGAATGACGACTTCAAGATCTTCTAACCTTCTTGGTGGATCATGAAGTATGCTTACATGAATGATGACTTCAAGATCTTCTAACCTTCTTGGTGGATCATGAAGTATGCTTACAAAATAATGAGAGCTAGTAACATTATGATCATTATGGAAAGGGTGATTCATTGATGTTTCTACATGGTTTTCTACTAATCTATATGTATGTGGTTTTTCATCATCTATCATCAAGTTATGAGAAAACCATGGACTCCTATATGTAGGTAAACTACCAAAAACATAAACCATGTGCATAAACCATGAACTACTATTCAAAACTAACAAAGACATCTTCCAAATATCTTTCCATATCTATCTCTAGTCTAATCAAGATTTTCTAAGTCAACTACAAGATTGTAGTGTGTAAGTCTAAACAAAATCTATGACATATCTTACAAGAATCTTTCCAAGTTTAGACATGTCAAATCAAGATTCTCAAAGTCAACTTTAAAATAGTTTGTGTAAGAATCTTTCTATAAGTTTAAGTTTAAGAGATCTTTCAAAAGTCAACTTACGGATTTTGGAAATCTTTCTAAGATTGCACATGATACATGCCATGATGTCATATATATATTTCTATTATTAGATTAAGATATATATGAAAGTAAAGTTGTAGAATGTATATATTGCCTAAGTAATATTGTTTTAGTAAGTTTTTTTTTGGGTAAAGGGCATTCCACCCGGTAAATTATATTACACCAAAAAAATGTTAAAGTACAATGGAATGTGGCTGAAGTTATTTTAGTAAGTTAATGAGTTACTAAAAATGTTTGATTCCTAATGTCATCACATTTTTATCATTTGTAAAACTTACTAATATTACTTTAACACCTAAAGTGACACTTATTCTATTTTGCACCTAAAGTGCACTTTGACACCTAAAATACTTAAAGACTCTAAAAGTATTTTAGTCATTCTAAATGGTTGGTCAAGGGGTTTGATCATAATGCCACATAACAAACATATACGAACCTGTGTTGTAGCATACGAGGACTCGAGACGTTGAGAGGTGTTGAATGTATGTTGAGACAAAATAAGATTACAAGTAACTTGTACATTTTACGTTATGTATCAAGTTATATGTTTGTCATCAATCAAAACAAACGAGACAGTATAGATTAAATATCGTAATATTTGCACTAATAATCTCCTCCTTTTTGATGATGACAAAATATGTAAACGAGATAGATAGTAAAATGTAAAAAGTTACTTGTCTTCGTATAACTTACTTGTATCTGCAACACCTTCTACATTTCCTTCTCCGTTTACACTCTTCTCCCCCTTTTGTCGAAACAAAAAGGGTGTGTCCTTGGAGTTAACTTCATTTCTCCCCGAAATGGCGAGCTTGCATCATCCCTAGTGAAGTTAAGTTTTCCACTCCAATTACCTATGGTTGTTGCGTCCCTTAGGTTGCTAGCGGATCCACGGATCAAATTAGATCATAAACCTACATCAAGGTTAGTGTTGTGCAACATAAAAATGATATGAAAAATGCATGATGAATGAAATGCATGTTGGACTATGTTGACTTATCTCCTTTTTTTTTTGTTGAAACACAGAAATGTGTCAAAGAATGAGAATAAAAATGAATGTGTGCATGCTCCCCCTTGAATGTAGCTCCCCCTTGATCAATA